>LUCH01005027.1:7269-20716 GCA_013368495.1 Paragonimus heterotremus
AGTAAGTCTCCTATCCACCCGTTCTCTGTTCACGCACATGTGCTGTTGCATCTTTCGTGCATTGAGTTATACGTCTCATTCAGCTAGCATTATCCCCAGAAACTTCTGCATACATGGACTGAGAACAGTCGTGTGTGCTATCCATGGAGAATATGGTACCACTAGGTGAATGTAAGTTGCACGGTGCCGATGTGGTACAACCGAATCTTGCCGCTCAGTCTAAGTCCATTGCACAACCAGTGTTTAGGCCACTCAGTTAAAGAAACATTGCGTTAGTGCAAACGTCGTTCATAGCCAATCGCATGGTTGGGGATTGAATTCGCGGTCACTGTGGTTATGCCCATCTAGTCTGGGGCAGCCCAGACCTGACCCAATAGGTCACACGGCAGCAAACAGCTCGTGGTGTGAAAGCGGGAAACTTTAGTTCTACTAAGCCGAACACAGGTTATGAAAGTGCGCTGACTAGAAACCACATTTTAAAACCACCCCTAGTTAGAAGAGACACACTCATTCCCAGTCTGCACCAATAACGTTCATGTGAACATGATGATTTCTGGTCAGTTCGCCGTGTAGGCCTTCTAGTCGGCATCCAAACACGAAAACTATTTCGCAACAGATTCACGATCGGAAATAGAACTCCCATGAATGACCGCCTCAGCCTTCATGGTTTACTTGAGAAGGCCAGTAATAAACTAGGTGTTGTAGTCCGTACAATAGATGTTAACCACCACCACTTGCGTTGGCATGAATTAGGTTCTCCATCGAAGAATACGATAGACCTACATGGCCTCCCAGCGAGGATGCTCTTCTATCGATAACCGGTGTCGTCAATATTGTAGCAGTGGTGTGAGCACTATATGAACAGCAGCAGGGTTCGACAATGTTTCGTCTAGCTTGGTAACATTTATGTCGAATTATCTGTAAAGCCAACAAGTCGCTTAAATATGACCTGAGTGGAACTGGACGTAGCAACGAACGAGTGATCTGAAGCAGTTAACGTCAGTGTTCGATTAATTACGTCAATATCGGTCTCTCGACACAGATAAAAAAGAAAGACGACAATCTGCGGCTTCGTAAACTGTCAAAAATGATGCATTGTGCCCTTCACTCTCCACTCGGATTACGCACACCTTTCTACACCAGGGATACAACTTAAATAATCCATTATTGGACTTGTGGCTCAAGGATCAATAACACAACGGTTGTTGACTTATACTGTAGTACTACAACAAACTCAACCTAAAACAAGCCTCACTATTGTGTACATAGTACCGAACAAGTCGTTTATAGGGAACTAGTCGATTAATTGTTTAATCATCCCCAGGTACGATTCGTGACTATATACCAGGCAGAATATGACTGCAAACGGAACGGAAGCATGTCGAAAAGGAAGTTCCGATTATTTGTGATATATAACCCGATTCTTTTACATGAGTTTAATAACTGGAGCCTGGTCCCCTCTAGATTAGTCTGCATAAATATGAGTTCAAGTCATCCAAGCATGATCGTTAGGTAATCAATTTGGCCAGCAAACTTAATGACTCTCTCCCCGCTGAAGAACTCACCCGAGATTGGTGAGTCTTCTAGACTGTCTTAAAGGCCCAACGACGCATATTACAAGCTTATTTGTAATTTTAGCTGCAGCATAGCGGACGAAAGAGCGGTAATTCCGAAGACACGATAACCCAACAGTGAACATCAGCACTGAAATCTACTGTCAAGAACCAAGTCACAACGATTTTACGGCGGAAGATGGTTCATATGGATAGTTTCGAATCGGCTGACACTCATAATATCGAGTTACCAAGTAACGATACAAGACAAGTTTCGATAGAATTCCAACATTCACCTGTAACTTCTCCCATCGGCTGTAATATCTGATGCAAATAACAGTGCTACTGATTTATTTTTCAGTAGCCAAAGACGAGCAGTTTACAGACGGGAATATCAGCAGGTTTAGCATTCGAAACCACAGTGCGGCACAACTGTCTAACTCCTTATATGTAAAAAACCCATATATAGACCCAGTTAAGAACCGACTGAAATAGTAGATTGAAAGCCAAGAAATGCGTCCAAATATAAAAGTTTATCAAACCATAAAACGCTAGAGTTAACAAAAGTGAACGGTGGAAAGTTGGCGAATAGAAAGAAACAGAGAAATCCATATTTGGCAACAAACGGTCCTATCCACCGGGTGGAGAAGTTAACACGGTTATTATCAGTATCAGAGTACACAGTAAAAATATATGGAAGATCTGGTGCAACTGAAGATTGGAGAAGATAACATGGAAGCACAAAATCGACCACCAGTGGATTAAGAAGGGAGCCTAGAACGAAGATACTCCAAAATCGCTGAGGTCCCTTTAGCCACGACCGCTGGTCTGGGAATGCGGAATGTGTTGCCACTAAGTTGAAGAGACCTAAAAGGACGAAAAAAACATGCAGTAGTCAAGAGTAAGACAGTTACAGATGTCAACAGGAATGGTTTATAGTGTGTGTACACATTGAACACTCTTGAGTAAAAGCTTCGCATTTACACGATCCTGATCAGCGTGCGTGTCGAGTGAAATATACAAAGCTATGATAAATCCTGAAAATATGCCAGGACACAAGCATACATGTTGATCAGTTAAGGACAAACGACCAACTGTTGAGCAGTTGAAACAGTATGAGAAACGACTGAGGTTTGAGGCTGAGATGAGCGTCAAGTTAAGGAGACGAAAAGCTTCTCCACACCAAATATACGTACAGAGTAAATACGTGGGTCGGGATAACATTTAGGGTTTAATACAAGGCAACGGACAGTTGACAACCTCCAGCACAGAAGGAAGTCATAGGCAAACGATTCGACGAGTATGAGGTAATCCGGATTCTTCAGCTGAGATAGACTGTGAGTATTAGAAAACACTTTTGATAGACATACGACTTCGAAGTATAGTTGCGCAGATTGCCCGTGAATTGGTCCATCGAAAAGATATGAAAGGAGAGTGCAAAGTTGTTTTTCTTGATGACAAAAGTGGAATAGATGTTCATTCCAATGCAAGAGGTACACAGTCTGTAGAGTTAAATATAACTGTTCTATACACATTGTGAAGCAACATGACAGAATCGATAAATCCAAACACACACGAACAAACACGCATGTACCTACACAAACCGTGAGCACTAAGCTGCCTTGTTTGTATTCACTGTGTCTTTCAGTTTCTTTCACGATGATTATTGATTTTTGTCATAAATAAACTCAGAAACTGGTGTGGTGCAGCAAAGTGTACTGGAAAGACAAGTTACGCAAGAAGTTTTTCTTCTTCTGGATTCACGTAACTGTCTGCATACGGAGGGTTGTACAATGACAATTCGTTCGCATGTGAAAATGTGCTCTCACGGAAACAGCCCGCACAATACGTATGTAAAAGAACAAAAAAAAGATCGAACATAATACAAAAGCGATTTGGAACCAAGCACTTTTCTGTTGTTGGTCAAATGGACACACCTATAATCATGAAAGTAATTTACAAGCAGCTGCGATCACAGGGACCAGAAGATGGAGTCGTGTTCATGTAGGCTGAAAAGCCAACCAAGAGATGAGAACACATGAGAATTTGGAATGGAATGTAAGAGCTTACAAAGGAGGAGGAACAATAATCAACTCTACCAAGCCGTTGGAATAACTACCACGGGAAAAACGTCAAATTTTGCAACACAGTACTGTCATTGTTCGAATGGACTCCAGAGCAGTATGAATTGTATAGATGTATGAGGAAATTTAACTTAACATGTAAATATCATTCTGAAAACACATGACCAGAAATGAGTGCGAGAAGGATAGGCAGAAAGAACACAACATGCCCACTCACTTTAAATGCGTACACAAGCCCAATTCTGCTGGAAGGGAGTCGATATCATTGTCCGCAAGGTCCAAATGTATCAGCCGAGGCATTGCGGAAGTTTGCAACTTTGCTGGATCGGGTACCTGCTTCAGCTTGCAAGCACGCATGGACAAGTGCTCGAGCGAGTTAGCCAACGGGGGTGAGAAAATGGTCACTTCGGAAAATTCTGTCCCCAAAGGATTGTAATCTAGTTTGAGTGTGGTCAAATGACTCAGCTGGGAGAACGATGACGGTAAAGTGCGCAACTGGTTTCGACTATCAACAGATATTGTGCAATAAACAAGAGAAGACAATTCAAGGCTCAAGTTCATGGGAAGATCAATCACAAGCTCACACATTAACATTAGCTTATTGGTATCAAAGTCATGACGCAAAGATTACACCTCACTGCATCACCTTTGCACATAGTAGCTGAAGAGTATAAGGAGGACTAACGTCCTGAAAAACGTGTCTGACAGAGCAGCAATCTGAAGATGAAAACATAGATGCTTGTCTACCGCGCCATGGAGCAGTCCATACTGATACACAATGGTGAAACCTGTAGACCGTATCGACAAAATGTTCGATATCTGAGCCACTTTCATTCGCATTCGGTGGTCGGACATGGTCTGGGACACTACGGGAAACAATTGTACACGGGATCGAATTAAAGTTTACGCTCAATCGTTATCGTTGACTAGAACACTTCCATCGGATGCCTGATGCAGCCAAAAGTAGATAAACGAAACAATGGTCGCCATGAGCCGCGGCGCATGATTTTAGGTCAAGGGGAAGACGCAGCCATGAATTGGACCACCCCCAGGAATGCGATCCGGATGAACGTTCAAAAATTCTATGAGCGATAGCTGCGGAGCCGTGAATTTAAGCGCGCGGAACACAAACGACAACGGTGACACAAGTCGCGATGGCGTCATCGCGCAGTGCTGTAATATACATGCTTCTGAACGCGCTAGCCGTTCGGGATTGTTAAATAATCAATATGCCCAAAAGGAACTATCGAGAAAAAGACAGTGAGTTTGTCTGGTCAAACTGAATTAACTCGACTGTCCATATTTTACTCGTACCAGTCTATAGTAGGCTACTCACTCTTCTTTCTATATACTTAAGTCACGATAGTCGGCTATCTTTCCTTCAGCTTTGTTAGCACGTAGTATCCTGAATGTTCCAGTCAAGGGTGATAGTCTTTGGATCACTGATGCAGTATGTTATTGTAAAGTCTTAGCGCAAACCATAATAATTTGATGTACCGATATGCAACACATACTAACAAAACCTGGATGGATTGTCATCATATATACTTGTTGCAAAATAAAAATGTAGTGCAGATGGATATGTTCACTTAGATGACGAGATACCGAAGACATGAGTAAGTTTCCCAGAGCTCAGCTATCTTCGAGGCAACTGTGAATTATGGGGTGAATGTGTGCGAAGTATGATTCTCCTCTTCTTCTCTCAAGTTTACACTGAGTGAAACCACAAATGATGCAAGGTAAGCCACATGTGCAAATGTATCCTCGTCTTTCAGTCCGTGTAGCACGAATGAAGCCAACTTTATGTACAGTACCTCTGGGACGGGTTATGGTCTTCTGGATGAAGAGGTTGTTCGGATGATTGCTTTCGACGTTCGATAAACAGAGTTCGTACAACACTAGATCCATACGATGAGACAACTGAACAAACTATGTGAAAGCTATCCGGAATTAATTTGTGGGATACAATAACAACAGCACACGCGAAATTGTGTTCTCTCTGTTCCTATCCGTCAAGCTTCATGGATTGAGAAAACAAATATGGCTACAATTGCTGTGACAGCGACAATGGCGAAAAGAGAAAATGATCAGTGAATCACTATTGTGAGCAAATATATGAGCCCTAGGGGATAGTACTTGGACATAAAATATCGCAAGAAATGGAACAGAAGCAGAGATAGAGACACGGTGAACATCGTGTACTTCTGAACACATGAGCTAGGAGTATTGATCCATAACAAAAATGCAACATATGAAATACAGATTTTTAAGGGAGTGAGGAGAGCCAAAAACGAGGAAATCAGAGAACTCACGTCAAGTCCAAAATGGCCAACTTGACGAAACGCGAAATATCTTCTGGTAGTTCTGTCAGTCTATTGCAACTCAAGTTCAGTGTGCTCAAAGTCGCTGCGAAAGCGAATAATCTAAAGTAAACAGACAGATGGAAATCGAAAAGAGCATAAAACATTCAGAAAAAGTAAACAAATTCACAGGAATGTGATTTAAATTAAAATGATCATAAATGGGTCACACAGAGCTGGTGATTCATACACACATTTGGGAATAGATAAAGTCACCGCTGGATCCGAACGGTAAGCGGTGGGCACTAGTACGATACCACACAATCAAGACTCCACACAACGATCCATGTCTTTTGTCAACTTCGACTGGAAAACGTGCAAACACTATCCAGCGGTAATATTACAGTACATGTTAGACGACTGGAAATTCCTGTTGGCCTACCACTAAACAAAAAAAACAGGAAGTCTTTTAGGGAGACCATTTTCCCCCATCCAAAGCCGCTAACGCCCTCGACAAAAACGAGTAATCCAATCAGAATGAGCGGAACCGTTCAGAACGATCGAGAAGTATCCTTGATTACCTTTTTTTTTGCTTGTCTGACCTTTATTCCGCTATGCTCATTGGTGGCTTAGTGACCTTAACTATTTTGCTGTCGGTAACTGTCCTCCTATTTTCTGATTTGAGAATGTTTCTAGGTCACTACGTGCCATATGGGTACCTTTTAATTTTCTCACGATCGTACACGTTTCGAGGCGGAACAAAGCTGTTTTTTGCACGCGTCTTTTGGCTTGTCATGGGAGCAAAAACGGGGACAGTCGCGATATTTTCGGGACCGAGATTTGCCGTGTTAATTATTAGCAAAAGGAGAATCTGATTTCTACCAAGCGCACTGTTATACTGAGGACGAACCAGCGTATCATTGTGAGGGTTTACAACAAAGTCCAAATTTAATCAACACAAACCTTTGACTAGACAAAAGTGTAAAACCAAGAGAGATAATTGAAGAGAATACTTTTCTATTCGTGCTGTGACAGATTCGTATGTATCTAAAACAGACAACGGTCAGACGGAGAGTCAGATCCAGCTCACATATAGTGAACTGTCATGGAAATGTGTGAATAAAAACGATATAGTGATGGGATAAAGACGACAACCGAAAAGCTAACATCTTCTAAAAAAAACTCTATAACTGTTCAGTAATACCAAATCAGTAATGGAAATTAGAGTTGATCAACAGTAGTACGGAAGCTGTTCAAGAACTTTCACGTAAGCGGTGCACATTTGGATTGCTGGTAGAATTTTGCTTGATATAACGGAAACTACAAACGAGATTTTCATGCTTTCGGAATGATTGTAAATAGAAAAGTAAAGTGTATGTTGCGTAGAGACGGTTTATGTCACTGATGTGTATCAAGCTATAGAATAGAATTCTATAATTAGACGGATGCGTTGTTTGTAGGGAAACGTTTTGAAATTTATGGAATCTCTCCTCTAGTCTACACTCAAAATATAAAGCCAGCGTGATGGACTGGCTAACACCTTTTCGGACAAGATTGTAATACGCACATGGTTTCTTCCGAATCTGAATTCCGCTTAGTTTGCAAGTGTATTGGAACGCGATTGGTAATCCTTTGCATTCGAAAATACTGTGGTTGTATACGGTATGCTTCCGACGCTTCAAATATAGTGCACTAAACCGGTCGGATGACGAAATGCCAATCGAAACCCGGATTAGCTTAGTAAATAAAACAGTTGACTGAACACTAAACTATCTAACAGTAGTGAGATCGGTCCAGTTCCCAGTTTTCTTAACCGTATGTGACAAATATATAAAAAAATCATGCGAAAAACAAACAAACATGTCATTCCATTTGTCATGCGTGTCCGCCAGAACTATCCATATGTAAACGTCACATTAAGTAGTTTTGAGGCAAATGAAGCTGGAGAACGAAGCATGTACTGCGCAACCTGTCACATAAACGGGAAAGTCTAGCGAACGAAAAGAACAACTACGTAATGAAATTGATTGAGGCATGTAAAACACTGTCACAAAAAGGATAAACTTCCATTATTTTTTGTCTGTTGTGTAATTTGCGGTTTTACTAGCTGTTGTAAACGAACAAGCTAAGCTGAAACGAGTGGAACGTTGTATTTCGGTTCCCGTCTGTTCAGTCGACTGTGTTACATAGGAAAACTACAACGCAGCTGTAATAATTGATTCTCACCAAGCCGAAGATGAGACATTTTTTGCAGAAAGTGCTGGACTATACAGTATACCAGTAAACTATCAGGAAATGGAAAAGACTACAATTGCGCGCCATATAAAGCAGACCGGCTGATACGCCAGTTTTGGAAGAGTAATTCTCAGCAGAGAAGTTTTATTTTTTACTTATAAATATCTGCAAAAGTTTATTAATATTCATAGCAAACTGAAGCACAGCAAGCCGATTGTGTACACTGTCCTTAAAAAGGATGTCTTCATACAGTTATCACTTCGAGAAGAACATCTGACCAACACAGTTCGGCAGATGCTTCGGTCCATCTTGTCTCGAATTTATCCTTCAGCAAAACTGTGCCTCTTACAAGCAATTCGGAGAATAAATCTGAGTAAAGTTAAACGTTATCCATTTGACTATTCTGCTTCTCATATTGTCTGTCAGTTCAATTGCAGTTGCAATGATACTTAGATTCACAGAACGGGTCGGTGCCTTCATCAGCAAACATAAGAAAATATCCTCAACTGGCTGATCAATTGTGTGAAGTAAAGCATCAACATGGCTGTCATCCTCGATTGCCAAGCATATCTGGATAACTGGTCATACTGGTGAAACTGATCAAATCATTTAATATATTATTACGTAACTGAAACTTGACACTTTTGGCTATAAATGAAGCTTTACTGATCAAACATCGAAGACCAGTTTTGTGCGTCCGAAAATTAATGATTCAGATTGTATCTCTTAATTGTTAGTGAACTTCTGACCCCTAACATTTTATCCGTTCGATTGTACGCCATTCGCACCATATTTAAATGTCTGAACTGATTAGTGTAAATAAGCGACCGAAAAGATTGAACGAGCTGTTGACATTTTGCAACATGTCTTCTCTTTGTTTTGATTAATTAAAAACATTTAGTCAAAATAGAGAAGACATATATCGCCAGATGCTAACATTTCGATTGACTCTCATCAGTCGCTATCGTAAAACGAGCAAATCGTATACAAACTGCGTATAGCAACAACAATTGAACGAACTAACCACAAAGATCTGACCTTTCACGCGCCAATACTGCAACCAATTCCACGGCAAGGAGATTGACTGCATCAGCGTCTTTTGTGCACACAAACCTGGCCGATATTGTTTGATTAGCATTGCCTCGCTAATCGTTAACAGAGTTCCGGGTTGCGATTATCAGCAACAGAATATGTATGTCTGTATGATAGCCTTAGTTCAGAGTATTCAGTTAAACTAGAGTTTGAATTTGGACGAACAAACGAAATGTGAATGAATCCCAATATTCTACACATCTGTTCACACCTTTATTGAGCTATATCATGCTCACTTGCACACATCTACGGATCAGTAGAGTGTGCAGTTAAACACAGTACGAGTAAGGGTTAAAGCAGGTCACCATAACCAGCGCAATGAAGGCAACAAGGTCAACACAATCTAGGATTGTAAACCGCAACCCCATGAGTAGAATGATGACATGAACAGTGCAGATTACTCGAGACAAAGAGCAAAGGTCTCGAGAAGTTCAGGCAGAAATGAGCTATATGCGAATGAATAAAATCAAACACAACGTTATGACAATTTGCCAGTATATATTGGTCCGCTCGTATCGTATCGAGTGGCACTAATCATAACAACAAATGCGTGTTTATGAATGCGGTGAAACATTCGTGTTAGGTTATGTGGCGGAAAAGTATGAAAGAAGAGTCCATTGTACAAAACTACATGTACTTAATACAATCTTTAGTAAGCACTGTGGTTTTGACTAATAAACACGGGCGGATGATCTGTGGGAGCAGTTCGCATATTCTTTTTAACCGGAAGCACGGTAGTAATGGTACAAGATATCCAAAAAACGGCAGCTATTAGCACAGGAGAACTCAATGCCAGGGTACCTTGATGGTTGATGAGTGCTGATGCATGATCATTAGTGAAATGTGATTAGTCACAGCAAGCAGTCGGAAGGCTGAACCGGGCTCAGATTCATGGCCGGTGACTGACGACAATTGGGGATTTGTGTCTGTCAATCAGCACATGAGCCGACCGGTGTGCTATTAAGACTCCTGGTCGTCGAAGGTAAGTTGTGTGGGTCCACAAGACAAGTTTAAACAGCAAAAAAGCTAATATGTGATATGAATCTACAATACGGTTTGATCTCATTAGATAACTTACGCCAACTGAATACCAAACAACCAATGTAAAGGTGACCTAAATGAACAGCATGACTCATTCTATTAAGTAAGTAATAATCAGACAGATTCAATCCATCACTTGGACTTCATTAAGTGGTTCTCATTTGATGTAGTCCTTCGGGAGAGGTTTCGCCAGTGAGTGTTAAAGGCATACACTTACTAAACAGATTGAGAATGCGCGGGTGTTATGACCAGTTAGTTAGGACATTTGAAACGCTCCCGATCAATGGACATGTACAAGTACATATGTAACTCAAAAGGAGAGCATAGGTGATGGTATTACATATCCAAGACTTTATGATCTTATAGCAGACCATCAAATATTGAGACGGAAGGTAGCGTAGCAGCAATAAAACAACCCAGAACAGAAACACAACGCGCACCCACGAGGGAATTTTTTCAGCATGCGCTGCTCGAGCATCACCGACCGGATTTGAACTGTTGACGAAGCACCTGACGCCTGTAACCACTCGATCTCATCGTCCAACGCAGGTAGTGAAGAGGTTGGAGTACCCCGCGCAGGTTCACTCCAATTCAATAATCCTGCAGGGTTGGTCAACGGGACCTGGAATTCTTTCTTAACCACAGGGTCACCACCACCACCACAGTTTAGGTTAGGCTGGCTGGCGGTTATCAACGGTGCAGCCTGTTGACCATTCTTGGTTGACTTTAGCGGCATGTTATCATGAGACATGGCAACAGGCTCAACAGTGGTGGTGCATACTGACTCAGATGCGACAGGTTGACTGACAGTATTGGGAGCACTAGCGGTGGGCACATGGCGTTGGGCTAGAACCTCTTTGATCGCATTAGTGCCAGCCTAAAGAGTGGAGGACAGAAAAAAGTCGGTGAAGCCACACGACGTAAAAGATACCGTTGACTACATATACGTAAAAATAACATTAATACGTATAATTGTAAGACATAAATATGTCACAATAGTGACTTGCGTATGCAATAAAAAAACAAGCCCCCTTCATATCCCAAATGTAACAGAGAGACGTACGAACCAATTAGCTGATGATAGGAACCGATTCAGACCGTCTTCGGATACGACTGTGAGATGGCCACGACAGAATTAACGAAGACTTCAAAGGACATTCATGGGTTCATTATCCAACAGGACGACCAAGTGTTTTGTTGATGAAGTAAAATGAAGCTTAGTTTCTCTTGGTGAATACTTATCTGCACGGCTGTGTCCTGGCTCTTGGTACCACATAAGAAGAAAACCTCAACATGGAGGATTATGTGAAGGTATGAAAAACTTGATTTTTCTTTTATAATTACTCCATTATTTGCTAAATATTTTTACCTGACAATTTTTGACTACTAGGGAGGAATTGCGCCAGTTTGAGCGAATATATCCAAGCGTGATTTTTAAAGTTGAAAATTTGTGCAGAACACAGACACACTCGATGATTACAGCCTTGTAAGCAAGAACCACAAACGAGTAAACAGTTGAGACAAATTAATGCGTTTGCTGTTATGTGACATACACATCAATTAGGTGCTAACAGAGCTACTAAATCTAGAGTAACAAGAGTCTAAACTTACGAACTCAATGTTTAAAAGTAATTACCAATCGTATTTCCTTTATTTCGAAGTTGTAGATCACTTGCCGATACAAGTCGGTCAGCACGCTTATTACGTAATATGCCAGGCGGATTACAGAAGTAATTACTAACATAAACTTGACGAAAATCAAAGTGTGGATCCGTATCGCTCAATAGCAAATACACATTAAAAAAAATCAATATATTCGCTAAAGTAGGAGGCGAGCCAGAGTCGCCATAATTGTGAGCCTTTGTGAGTAAAAATCAGGCTGAATGGAAAAAAAATTAGTCCGAGTGTATAATAGCTAAATATGATAGCAAAGTATCTCAATACAAAATCATCGTAGTAGTAAGTTATGTACAATGAAGGAGGTAAGATGTGGGTTCGAGCTTGGGAAAGTGTTAGTAGGTCAGCATACAACTAATGCGATCCACGGGGAACTCGGAAGAGCACGACAAATGCCGAGTGCAAATCACTGTCGCGTTCACCGGACTGCTTCGGAGCGACAAAGATGTTGCGCTTCAATGTACACCTTTAAGAAACGTAAGCATCACATTTCGCTCTCACATACCTGCGGCGAATATGGAGAGAAAGTTGGCAGAAAAACAAACATCGTGTTTCAAACTAACGGTTGATCATGACCACATTCTAACTTAAGTGCGAATTTGAGCCTTTGCATCTTTACGATCTTGGATCAAGCTAACACATATGGGGTTAAAAATTCGGCATTACCAAACAACTGTATCGCTTACCGCCAACACATTCTGACGAATGGATCGGAGCGGGTTCCGTTCGACCATCAAAACTTGCAAGCTGCGCATTATTCCCAGTTCGGTAGGTAGACTGGAAGTCAGGGAAAGACACGAAGAACAGCGTTCAGAAAAGATCCGGGTTTTCAAGCAGCAGAATACAACAGTGCGTTTGAAACTGTCGCAACCACATACACGTGGTCAGCATAATACAGTCTGTATGCATGGTGTATTAAGCAGAAGGTTGGTAAGCTGATAACATTCATCATTTACTACGCTTGAACTATGGTCAGTAGGAACATAGTCCGTGATATCCAACAAACAGTGTTTGTTCCAGGTGTTTTAACGGAGAAATCTTGACCGACACTTCAAAGGCGGCTGTTGTGTTCAGTTAATCAGCGCCTTCTCTCTATATGAACTCAGTGCAATCCCAACGTCGACCTGACCAATGGATGCAGCGGTGTAGTATCCAGACGGATGTAAAGTATGAACGCGTGATAACTAAACAGATGGGGATCAGAGATGTAATAAGTGTTTCAGTACGGCAGCAGGCTGACGACAAGCGTCTCCTTCCAATGTATGCATAAACACTGCCTGTTGATCCGTCTACTTACGTGGTCGATTATTGAAGGCAACTGGCATATACGATGCTAGAGAAGCAAATAAGTATTTGTACTGCTCTGACATCCATTTGGGGTTTATTAGTCAGTTATACTAGCCATAGTTTTCGCTGTGAGCTGCACACGAAGTAGGCGTCGCAACTAAAGTGAAAAACAAGCGTG
>LUCH01005027.1:23407-44221 GCA_013368495.1 Paragonimus heterotremus
CCTGATTAGTTCTCACATGTTTTACTGTCTCTTGCTCAAGATTGTATGAATCACATGGCCTCCAGCCCGGAGGACGAACGCGATCTAGCGACAGCCGACTGTACGCATGCACAAACAAGTACGCTTTCATGCCCGAGAGGGTCATAAACCAGCGTAAATGTTGGTTATACAGGTCCCATTCTTGATGAAGTAGCGGTGGCTCTCACATAACATGATCATTGATGATGTCTTTCAATCACGTACAGCTTTGATAAGCAATAAAGGATGCAAATAATGGCTGGATAATCTGTACCCGAATCGCTCGATCAATACAGTATTCGGGCTGTGAACGTTAACTATGGAAGCCATTATTAAAACAAGCACACGCTTCTTGCTTATATAGATACACAATCTACTCCCAATTGATGCGCGTTGGCTACATGAAACAACAGTAGTCGTAGGTGTATGCATCAAGTGATCGCGATGACGGTGTGACTGTATATTTGAGAAACGTGGCTATTCAAGGTGACTGCCAAAGTAGAGACACAGAAAGATAAGACAAAGATGAGATTGAGAAGTGGAGATCAGCAAACTCCAATTAGTCAGTCTACGATGATACATGAACTTGGACGGTTGTGCCGCGAACTACAGATGCCAACTAATCGAAATCAAACCGGCTGATATAGGACGCAACATGGACAAATGATGGCTTGCAGTAGAGAGACAAAGTGTTACGAATACAGTAACCAGTACAGATTGAACTGGTTTTCAGGTTTGGGGATCTTGTGACTCACAGTGTCTGTGGCTAAAGGCGTAAGAGGAAATGACGGTTAGACGGATATAGTAGTGAACATTGTCATTTGTGGCTGTTTCGTGTGAAGTGACTGTAGATGGCAGTAAAAATCGTAAGGAAGTCGTCTTACAATTGTTATCATACTTTCAATTGTAATTTGGCAGTTAGCATTTTGCTATTGTAGCTTATATCCCATCAGGTACATTACAGAACGAACAGCTGATGCTACCCAATACAGTCTCAAGGGAGCTGTCTACAATAAAAAACGTGGGCGTGGGAATGTCCGAGTCCTGAAACGATAATTTGATGGTGTGAAGCGCATATCTTAGAGATCAGCCCAATCGTTGATCTTATTCGCAATTATTCGCATGCTTAGGCAAGATAATACCATCCACACATACCATATCGGTTAACACAATGCCGGAAGGAAATTCAACACCAAGCTCATTAGATCCCTGAAGCACAGCTTTCTGAGTATCGCTCATGTAACAAAACTGAACAGGAATGAAGAGATTTGGCAAACTGGTGTGCAACATTCATGGAGTACATAGACAGCTGGGAGTTAGCATACAATTTTATGACTACCTTACATTTGTTGTGTTTCTGCCTTCATCCACTAGCTATCTCATCGTTCTCATGTGCCTCTTTTGAGCATGGCTTTTCGGTAGATTTGGATCCTTCAGAATGATTACTTGTTTGCCACATCGACATTGAGCGTGCTAGCCTTTTGCTTGTAGTTGGTGGGCACCTCAAAGTATTCGGTGGAAGCACGTTTGGGGCCAGACCACTTTGTTGTAATTATTCCCGTTAACGTCGAACAAAAAACCCTTTAGTTTACTGGATCGTTGTGTTAACAGTTCCGGGAGTCACAAGATCGTTCTGCTTATTATACTGTCTCGACCGGTGTTATTTGAGTGATAGACGGATTGACAAATCCGCTCGTGCAGATTCGACAGCAAGGATTGGTCAAATATGAACACGGTGTGCAATGTAGAGCGGTAACCAGAACTTACGCGGTTAACTCGTTCGCAGAAACATCCAAACGAACTAAATTCGGAAGAACCACCGATAGACCTTCGGGAAGATGGCTGAGTCCATTATGTGCCAGATCCAGCGTGGTTAGTGAACAGCCTTGGAAAACCGACAACGAAATAGCCGCGATGCGATTGTCACCGAGACATAACTCCTACATTAAAACAATTCGAGTAACCACTACAAAGTTGAAGTATTTAGCCAAAAATAATGAACACTTGGTTCACTAGGAAACGTTGTTTCACCAACGGACAGAGCACTATGATAGTGTAAACTGACAGGAAAAAAGACAGTGGAAAGTGATTTTACACGTTTCTGGATGGCGTGAATATCGATGAAAGGAGGAGACTGGTAGAAATTTCGAATAACGAACAATCGTTCTCACAAACAAGAGAACAGTCAATATCATCATTTAGAAACCACAGCTGCTCTGAATGTTTCCAATGTACAAGTTAATGATGAGATCCAGCATGTTAGGAAAGATGTGGCAGCTGAGGTTGTGTCACAGGAAAGACACACAGGGCAAACATCATATTCTGTACCCAGTAAAGCGTGTACACGTTTAATTCAGGACGGACAGCTTAACAAATAGCACAGAGCAACCGACAAACAAGTCACGCATTAGGAGGGGGTGCTAGTATGGTCGTCGATGATCATACAGTAGTCAGTCATACACACTTATTTATCATTTACACTATGGTTAGCTAAGTTGTTTACAGAACAAAATCGAGTCGGAACCATTCATTAGCCTTCTGTATTAGATTCCAAACTGAACAAGATTGAGCACAGTATACATACGTCAGTTACTCTCACTCGTTCTTCAGCATGATTCAGCCGGAGTTATCATGGTTAATATATTTAACATGTAGGAAACCACAAGTGGCAAATGTGCTACAGTATGAGAGAAAACAAAATGTGGAGAGATGAGAAAGAAAAAATTACAACGATGCACACAGAGATTCGCAACAAAAACGCCATTCATTTGTATTCTTCGCCATATCAGACAGTGTCCTTAACCAAAGGTGTTCATTACCCTTCGGATCTCAGCCAGGAGCGCTTTAATGAAACAACCTTCCAAATAAATAACTTCATACCCCGAACTCAAGTCATGCGTTGACCACTGGGCTGTCACTTCCAGCCTAACCCATCACTCGTAAATAAGGCACGATGTGGCAAGCGATGAGTTGGCATTCGTAAAATGTGGTCAAACCAACGAAGCCAGTGAGATCAACATTTTTAGGGGTCGATAGAGTTTATCCGTTCCGAAGACATGCCGGCGAACCTTGTTATTGCTGAGACACCACTCCCACCACACACCGCTAATGTTATGGAGACACAGATGGTCGAAAAACGATAATATTCTATGAAAATCTC
The DNA here is from genome assembly GCA_013368495.1 of Paragonimus heterotremus. Taxonomy (NCBI): domain Eukaryota; kingdom Metazoa; phylum Platyhelminthes; class Trematoda; order Plagiorchiida; family Troglotrematidae; genus Paragonimus; species Paragonimus heterotremus. Next base: position 26,586 of record LUCH01005027.1, read on the forward strand.
CGTATGAACTAATTAGGTTTCGGTGCCGTAAAATAGGGCAGCCCTTACAGTGGCATTGTATACTCGGCCCTTCGGAGAAGGACTAAGATCATACTGACACTATAGATAACGTAATTTGGCAGACGCAATCCGAGCCCTTGCTATGCGACTTATGATCTCATCGAACATTCCACTAGCGTTGATACAGCTCCCAAGATGAATAAACTTTTCGACTATCAGTGTCACATAACATTCATGCTGTAATGCTATTTGGAATTAATAAACATCGCTAAAAAATAGAGGGTTTGAGACTCACTTTTGTCCTCGATAATTGGTAGTCATTGGCACTCTGGCGTTCAGGATTTTCAGGTAGAAGTATACTCATTTTTGAACTCTGATACCTTTCTACCGATAGCCTTATCGATTTGCACCTTTGACACAAGCGAGAATTCCAGAGAGCAGTTTGCTCAGCAACTTTTGGTTAACACTTTCAGATCAAGAACGTTACGTGTTCACTGCTATTCACTGAGAAATGTGCTGTTGGATGGGTCACCCCGTGTACCGAAGGCCTGTCTGAGAAGGCGTACGCTAAGAGGTTACAGACCGGAGTTCACAGGCCATCTACTGCACCCTTCCTACGGATCACCAGATAATCCGAGTACTAGTGAGTTGCTTGAAATGAGTTAACCAATATGCATAGAAGACATATTGAGAGATGTATACATTTAGTTCACTCTAATCAGTCGCACGCATAAAACATAGAACATGCATGATTTAGGCATAGTAACGAAAACAGGTAGAGAGAAACAAGGTTGGCTCAAGTAAGTTACAACTGAGACAAACAGCGTCACACCAGATCATTGTGTTGCACTAACACAGGCCGGTAGATTTCGAGAAGCAGCGCGTCGCCACACGACAGAAAGTTGGAGGTTAGACGGCGCCAGGATACTCTGGAAGAGTGAGCGTGTCAGCAAAATGACCTTTGTCGGCAAAGATTTAGCAACAGATGAAGTTGCACACCTCGTCGCCGGAATTACGGTTTAATCGTGTTGCGTCGCAGTCTGGATCAACTGCTTTGGGGTGTGTGCTAAATCATCCGTTGCGATAAGCGCCAATTCGGTTTGCCAATTCAAACGTCAGTGGGAATGCACGTGAATTGGTTAAAAACACGAGAAATAGACAGATACATCAAGACAACATCGCACGAAGACACCAAGGTGCACTTCTCCGGTAAATTGTATCAGGCGTGAATCTGTAGTCAGGTAAGTACGGTTTACTGTTAAGTTCGTCCTGTCACTGGCATCGTGAGTGAATTAATCTCCCCTAGATAGTAGAACCGTTAACATATCTGTCTTCCTATAAATTGAACAAGAGATCAGTTAACTCTTTTCCCACTGAAAAGGCTGGTAAATTTCTCCGGATGTACTTTCCCCATTAGATATAAATTAAAAACTACGCACATTTGATCGCATTGCTTGAATTCAGATGAACGGTTCAGTCAACCCATTTCGAAAGGAAGCACTGAACTGGAACACTGATGTATCAGTAGTGCATATTATTGCTGTAACCAGAAGTTGAACCCCGGTCCATATGCTTGCTAGCCACTTCGGAATATGATCATCCATCTGATGTAAGAAGTTAGTGATGGACTGCTCAAACAGTTTACAACCAACACCACGGAACATGAAGCCTTCAACAAGTAACCACATGCACAAGTGTGCAATAGAATTGATACACTCCAATTGGAATCACAACGTATAAAATAGGCTGAGACAAAAATGATCATCGAATGGACAACGCGGGAAAATCATTTGATCGACAAGGACAAACTGAATCAAAACTATCCGAATGTTTAGGGCACTGGAAAGCCAGTGCTTCATAATCAAAATAGTATGGTCCAACAGGTATACACAGCTGGACAAAAAAAGTGGACAGGGCCAGTTGGGTGGCTTCGGCCTGATGCAGATAAGAGTACAGTTCTCGCTCGTGACTCGTTTCCCTGGGTGAATATTCACTCAACCGAAGTGATCCGATTAGTTTGCTGTTGTTGGTCGCATCTCAGTATCGATGGATTACTTGATGTTCTCTGGAACACAGTCACCATTTCACTCTCATTGAGACTGACATGTTAATCATGAAAAGTCGAAATTTCGTGATCGAGTGAAATACGGAAACCGGATTGAGGAACCACTGCGTCATCACAGGGAGCCAGATGGACGAGTGTGCGTGTGTAAATTCAACGATCAGCGATCGCTTGGACATTAACGTAATACAAAACGATAGTGATTCAGCCTATGCGTAAGCTGTTATTTGGTCAACTGAAGGGAAGGAATTGGTCTTTCTGCATCACACCTCCAGCGGTTTGACCAATGGGGACTTACTAATAAGAACATTTATCGCTACTTTTGTCCGTCCTGAACGACCGGATATTTCAAGGTGATAATGTTATGACCGGCTGCTGTGTATTTTTCGTCCGGCAGTGGCGATGTATGTAGTGTAATCGAGGTAATCAATTGTGGTATCCAGTTTAACAACCTCGCGACATCTTCCATCTAGACAACATATTGATGAATGCCAATGATGATTCAGCCAGTGTAAACCGTATAGATTTCAAAGTGCATCACTATGCAGACTGCCGTCAGAGTGCATCAAATCGGCGATATCGAACTCGAGGAGTCGTAGAGATAAGAGTGAACTATGTGATAGGTACTGTGTGACAGAGTACAAAAAAAGACTTACCTTCAATGCGGATAGGCCAGCCACATCCGGCACCGAAGTCAAACGGTTATAGGCAGCGTTCACCACCGTCAAATCGGAATCGGAACGAGCTGACGGTTCGCGAGTGTCTAAGACCAATGAGGTCAACTGGTTAGAAGACACATCCAGCATGTTCAGTACTACAAAAAGTTAAAATAAACGGAACGGTAACCGAGGAACCACTGAGTACAGTGGAGCATTAGTAGCCAAAGGTATGAAAAAAGCGTCCAGCGTAACAAACGCGTATGAAAGTGTTACACCACGTAATTTAGACAGAGTCAGGCTAGAAATAATATTAATCCAACAGAATAGTAGTTAACTGTATCAATCTATCGTGGCGTGTCCTGTACGTACGGGTGTAGGAGCCAACAATTAATTATGTATAATGTGAGCCTTCTGTATGGTCGCCTAAGCCTACCCAAGGGTATTTGAGGAGGTACATTTTGAAATCCGTAATTATGAAGCTCCCAGACGGTGTCCTTACGATGAAGACGTCGAGTGATTAACGAAACAAGTATAAACATATCCCATCTGGAGCGTGGCAGAATAGTACCGCATTTAAAAATGTATTCAAAAAATGAAGTCAAGCAGGCACGCGGCAAAATCAAATAGCGTCTCCAGCTGGCGCTGTGGCAAGCGGCATTGAGCAACTTTGTTCAATAAAAAAATAAGCGTTTTCATAACATAGAATAACGTCAAGGTCAGCATGTATCGTGGCGTTATGTGGTTGTTGATAGTCTCCGTAGACAATATCTGATGCGGTACATGTGGTCCTAGTGTGCAACCAACAAATAGCCCGTTATTTGTACATGAGGATTTTCTGCAAACCACAGTTACATCAGTGTTCAAAATAAAAGGTTGTGAGAAGGCATATAAAAACCAAGCGAAAGAATCAGCATTTAACTAGCTAGACAACAGAAGCTTAGTTGGATCAAACTTACATGGCATGTGTTGTAACAATCCATGCGGTAATCTCTCAATACGGTTATGGTTTAGATCCAACTTTCTCAATCGAGGTGGCAGGCCTGGCAAGCTGGTTAAACAGTTATGAAAAGCATCCTGATAAACAATGAAATGACAACAAAAGATGCTGTCGTTAGATGCAGCGGTAGGGCAAATGAGATTTTCAAGACTTTTCAACATTGTTAATGCTCTAGGTGAAATAGAACCAACCTGTCAACGGTAAGCTGAGAGTCACTTGGAAAAAGGCATAGACCAGAACGATCGAAAAATCCAAGTTCGTTTCGATACTCCGACAGAAACAGAGCAAATAAACAGAAACCTCGTCCTACGCGAAAAAGGGAAATTCGACTTTCTCTCAACAACGTTCACATGTTATACTGCGATCGAAGAGATGCTGTTCTAAACATGGATCACTGTTCAAATTTATTTTACAATGATACAAGGTCATCCTTCATTCTTCCCATTTGCTCGAATGGTGAAATGGATTAGCCACCGAATCGGACGACCTTCGAACCTTAACGAACACATGACCACGCACATTATACTTCAAGATTTTTGTTCTGAAGCGCTGAGGTTTAGAAATCGTATTAATTTCCGACGAAAAATGTTATACAGAATTATAATAACTGATTCCCGTTTGATTAGATTTACATGATTTTCTTGCAAATGTAAATTGTTTATCCGACTGGAAAATTAATTATGACAAACAAGCGATATTCACCGGAACCAATAGTAGTCCGGACTATGGAACCGACGGCTATGGACGAAAAGTGAAAGTGTGCGAATACCTGACATCTTTTGGCCCAAAACTACGTGAAGCATTCCATTCCGGTCAATAATATCCGTTTCAGAATGTACAGAAAGACGTGCCGGGCTGTTTCAGTTCGAGAACCATCGCACTTCCATGTATGACAAGTATAGGAAATCTTTGTCATTCTCTTTATGAGGTCCTAAAAACGGCATTTGTGTTGTTTACAGCAATGCAAACACCACAGAGATGCATGAAGTCAAATACCCGGATTAATAAAAAAAATGTCCGTGCTTTGCACAGTGGGTCGAAAGTACACTAGACAGTAGATACACGATAACGACCCGTTGATGATAGGAACTCATCTGTCGCATAAGCAATAATGTTTGTAAGCAGGATTTTCTCTTATAAAAACTGCTCAACACCAGATACTGAACCCTCATCGTATTTGTTTTTAGGTACTCTAAAAATGACCACGCTTGAACCAGACTTATATCGTATAAGAACTGAAAGTACGTAAACAGAAAAATCCGTTTCCTGATGAAGCTGGCCCATTCAAACACAGTAGAAGTTCAATTTTCATTGATGTGATACGTGAAGTGTCCTTAATAGTTTAGCCATTCTAAGTACTTTTCTTTGAATTAGGTTATCAGTGTAAGAAATGACTTCCATAATTTCGTACAGTTGCTAGTTTGCTGTTCGTAATACAACAGTTTCATCGATTATATTCATGAGGATTTCACAGTTACACCAATTGACTACAGAATCACTAGGGTTTAGTATGAGTCGATCAATTCACGTCAACTAATGTGAGCAAAAGTATGATGCCGCATGACTGTACAGGAGAGCATGAGACAAACTGAGCACAATATCAACCGCTAAATATCGGTGCTATAATTGTTGACGCTGTAATGCCGTTAAGACTTTACAATGCGATCTCAATGAAGACCTTCAAGGCGTTGAAATGATATGTCGGATTGTAAAATGTACACTGCATTTACTGAAACGGATGCCAATATTCACACGGAGAAAGATGTAGACGATGAGAACTTTGCACATCGTGCAACTGTCTACCATCAGCTGCAGTTGGTTGACAATTTTGAGTCTCCACTCAGAGTAAGGCAGCCACAAAACTACTTATGTGTATTTTCAAACATTTTGTTCCAAGCATCTTGAAAACTATCCATAAAGCTGCTACATACCATAGAAATGCAGTTCAGTTTCTAATAGAAAAAAATCTTGATAGACTTTAGCAAATAGGAAATACTAACGGAAATAGTGCCCTTTCACCAATGAACGCAAGGTGTTAACATTGTTCCATACGATAGTTCTCAGAGTTCACATGAGTTTCGTCTCAGGACATGAACACGCTATAACGACGGTCTTATCTAGCATCCATTTATTTTAGAAAAGGGGGAGCGACATCATAGCGATGAAGAACTATGTATACAGAAGTAGAGAGACAATTGCAATATTACTAGTGAATGAATAGAATGAGCGCCAAAACAATAGAACGCAACTGAAATAGCAATGTTGACATCGACTGTCATACACACAAGACAACCACGGACTTTAAGTACACGCGTTACAATATACTCAACACAAATGGCGGTATTAACAATTATCTCGAGTGTTCAGTTGTGTTCACAAGCCAGAACAAACAGGTAGTGCACATTATAGAGCTTACTGTAGTCAAATGACCAAGTCTATCATCGTATCGAAGTATTATCACGAGCCCTCATGAGCATTGTACACATGTTCGCTGAAAAACTTGTGATGGTCATTGCTACAGTAGGTGATCAACAGGATGCAGCAGAAAACTGTTCGAACAGGCACGATTTAATAAACAGCCTTTGTTTGTCCTTCCTCGTTGGCTTCATCATCAATGAAAGGTGAATGGAGAACTGAATCAAATGAGATCAAACAGAAAACCTAGCGACTGAGGTAGGTATGCCGCTGATTGTAGCAAGTTTTCAGTTCGAACAGTGTTTCTAACATTGCAAGTCTATTAACATCTTCGTCACAAATAGAGTTAACATTTCTGAACCATTGAGTAAAGTGGATATTGCAGACTATTCGTTTCAATGGCAACTAAAAGTCTTTTCGAAACCCTATATGATAAAGATGACTAAATGTAACAAGCACTTACGCCATTCTAGTTGACATCCCATCAAAAGTATCGCAAGCGGATGAAATGGTGCTACTCGAGTAGGTGAAAAGATTTCAGGCAGATGGGTGATTACCTTTCAGTTTTATAATCGGCAAATGTAGAGACACATCTAGTTTTAACGCTTATCAAATTATGAGTCTCGTCTGGTGACCGATCCTTCTTCGTTCGTGCTCGCGGTCTCAGACAATCTTTCCTTTGGCCATCCCCTATCAGGTTTTATGACCCAATTTAAATAAAAAGGTGTTACTTTTAGTTAATTCTGGACTCAGAAAGTAATAGTACTATTACAGCTCCAATAGCAACCGCAAGAACAATTAACTCCACAAACCTAATAGGAGAAAGGAATGTTGAACATAACGAGCCGATCGCCGAGGTTGCTCTCAATGCTCACTCAAACTGGCATGATTAGTCCACATGTGAGTATAGAATGAATCATCCTGCACGCGATCCATACTCGATAAGGTCACAGTATGTCTGGATTTCTGTGCCAACTTGCGCAGCGGCGCTGATGGCAAAAGTAATCAAGTTTGACAAACAATTGACATATCGAGAACAAGAAAGAGTTACACAGGTATCAACAAAATTGTGCGTTCGTGAATAGAGTTTAGAGAAGCATTGTGGTTTAAAACGAACCCGTGAAAGTGGTCAATTTAAAATAACTACCAGTATGGAAAGTAGGTGTCTTCCGAAAACGATAAAATAGTCAATTCGCTTCTGCTTGTACTCTCATTGACCTCCAGATAGCCTTGATCACTGGGACCAAATTTATGCGAAACGGGGAGTCTATCCGGGCGTCTCACATATATACCCTTCCTGACGGCAGCACAGAAAAACGAGAACGAACTAGACGATGGGGCTCGGTATACTGCGCACGTTGCTGTTGTGCGTGATAGACTCTGTGCATGCGTGGTGGATTGACCACATAACTCTGAATGAACGTTGAGAGCAATCTGAGCGACTAATTATTCGCATCCATAATGCGTGCTTTCTGTTTGGGACAAGAATTCGGAAAAGAGTATGTGCAAGTTTTACAGAACTACAGTGCGAATACTGAAAATAAAATATCCAATGACCGACAACATGGTTAATAATTAAAACAGAGGACTCAACAACCAACGTCAATAACTGAGGATGACTTACCAATTTTTCCAAGTTGGTGAGATCGGCCAAATGGTCACCGAGACTTGTGAGTTGATTGTTGGCCACATCCAGTAAAACCAGCGACTGTAAACGACCCAAACTATCTGGCAACTTTTGTAACTGGTTCAAACTGGAAAGAACCAGAGGAAAAAGACGCGAGCATGTACAACACTAAAGAAAACCATCATGTAACAAGAAAGGGCGATAGTGTGAAAACAACAGGAAACGATCTAATGCAATATAAGCCAAAATAAACCTTGATTAAATCTGTCAACAACTTTGTGATTTTCGGTTAATATGGGACAACTGTAATAGATCAGGTTCTTAAAAGCAGCTCTGAAAAGATAAGGGACAGCCCTCACAAGTTATTGCAGCATTCGTGCTCCCAGATTTTCAGCCAAATCCTTTCAAGTTTTGCTCCTGTTGGAGCTCGTTAGTAGTGCATATCCTCAAAACGATTTGGACTTGAACCAAGGCCACGCTTCCACAAAACAATCGTATTGACCAATGCATCTATGAACTCACACTAGACATGACCCGATTACCAAATGCGAATACTCAGTCATACGTGCTTTCGAGTAGCGTGCAAATCGCCTCGAGTGGTGTTACATTCTATTTGCCCCAAATTTTGTTCATTTTTCGAGATTTATTCCAAAAATATTTTGCGACTTCGAATGTTACTTTTTCATATCATAATGTGCTGAAACCCAACTTCAGCACATGGTTCTTCGTCGTCTTTCGATCGGCTGGTTTCGCTTCCGCCACCCCAATTAAGATGGCATTCTTCAGGACTAAACAAAATCTACATATAAGCACACGCCCGTCTGATGCCACTCTTAGTTTGGGAGTAGATACAACTTCAGCAAAAGATCAAAGTCTTTTGTGTCCTACTGGGGTTTTTGGTCACGTTACGTCCCGTACTACATGACACATACAACATAACACGAGGAAACCGATTAACTATCCCATCAACTCCAGTGGATGACCCCACGATAAGAATTTCTCTTTAAATTAAAATACTCGAAATCATTAAATCTGTCGGATAGTATTTTGATTACTGATGAGTAGTAGAGGATTTTGGTTCATAGAAGATGGAGAATTTGTAGTTAAACAACGCTAACAACTACTGATTAGTGCCATCTGCCTCGATGATAGCTTCACTGACAGACGGTCGTCTGGGACCAGTGGCACGGATAAGCCTAAAGAGTTTGTTGATGTTTCCTGAAGCAAAACCGGTTTCCATTTCCTTAACTTTTTCCACTAACCAAACCTCACGATCAGCCTTTAGACTACGTTTCAATTTCCCAAGGATATCTCTTCTAGACCTATTATGTGAACTACCAGGAGGAACCTTCCGTCTAGCTTCTAACAGTTCCCGAGATTTCTCTGAAATCCAACGTTTGTTTAGCCCATGTATCCCTGTGCTGCAAGCTAAAGCACTTGCTTTCTGAATGGCTTGTGAGATTTGTGTCCAGCAGCTATTAGGACCTACGGAATGAGTACCACTAAGGCAGCTTTCTAAGCTGGTTTGGTACTTACGTTTTAGCGACGGTGAAGCCAGTTTCTCAACAGCTAATTGTCGCTGTTGGTGGGGTCCTTGTCCAACAAAAGTAAGAACAAAACGATAACGTACCAACGCACGATCTGAATCCAAGTAAGTGCTCCAATAGAAACAACTGTCTTGGGTGGAACCACGCCACCTGTAACTAACAGCTATGTGATCTATCTGAGACCAGGCCTGATTCGGAGCAGGCGGGTGCCAAGTATAGTAATGACGTGAACGATGCCTAAAACTAGTGCTGGCTAAACATAGCTTATACTCAGCGCACAGATGTAACAATCGCCAACCATTATCTGACCAATGTGACGCTATCCCAAACTTGCCACCTGAAAGAGATTCGGCGTCACCAAAGCGATCCACCTGAGCATTCATATCTCCCACCAGAATGACTATGTCATCATCATCATCATAGACAGCAATACATCAGTGGTTCACATCGACGCTTAACTGCCACACAACCAAGAAGAAGCAAACCCTGTTTAGAGAGAGAAGAAAAAAGGGAGAGGGAAGGGACCTAGTCACTAGAAATAACTACGTCTATATTCAAACATACAACATCAAGACGCCTACACCTTGCAAACAAACAACCCAGCTGTAAGTAAAAGTAAGGTGTCATCAGCAAGACAGCTTCCTCACGGCTTTCACTGCCCTGCGTCATTAAGTGCACTCACTTCAAAGACAACTCGGACAAACAACGACAACACTCACGCCACTGAGCTCGGTTAGCTGCTATCTCACCTAACGTCTCAAGCCACTGACTCTGTGAGTTGCGAGGGGCTCAGCCTGAGAGAGGAAACTGATCTACAGTGACCAACCCCTTCGTGAACTATTTCATTTCTCTACGCCAGGTCCTCGTCTATCCACCTAGCACCTTACGCCAGTCGGCCGCAGCGTCGGCAAACAGTGCTCGGTGTGGCAAACGATTAGCTGGCATCCTCAGTACATGACATAACAATCTAAGTCTGTGCAAATGTAGTGATTGAATAAAAGAACTCGTTTGACAATCAGTGCCAAACACCCGCTTCCTAACCTCCTCGTTGCTTACTCGCTGGTGCCAACCGATACGAGCGATTGAACGCAGACACCAGTGGTCAAACACCTGAAGACAGTTCAAGTCTCCCACCACGAGGGGCCATGTTTCGCTGCCGTAAAGTAATACAGCCCTCACTGTTGTCTGATATATGCGGCCCTTAAGCTTCAGAGAGATACCTTTCTGTCGCCATAAGTGCCTCAGATTACTAAACACCGCCCTAGCCTTGGAAATACGCGCCTCTATTTCATTCCCTACACCTCCGCCGCCACCGCTGATGCAGCTTCCCAGATACACAAACCGGTCAACCACTTCCATAACTTCATTATTTAATATTAAATCTACGTAATCACAACAATCTTGCAAAACACTTTGCATTTCGAGGCTGCAAAGCGCATTCCGAAGTATTTAGCAGAACGCGAATTTGCGTTCAGCGTTGTCTATGCCGCTTGAAAGTTGTCAAACAACACCTTATCGTCAGCATAATCAAGATCAGTCAGTCTTCCACCTGGTAGGAGGTCCACACCGGCATCATTTGAGCGACGCAAACAGTCCTCCGTCATTTCGTCCATGACGAAATTAAACAAAAATGGTGAAAGGGGACAGCCTCGACGTACGCCGCTCATGGTGCTGAAACTGTCAGATAATTCACCGTAAATCCTAACCTGAGCAGAAGTATAGGAGTAAAGCGTCGACAGTATGTTCACATACTATATACATCAGAGCCACGTGTCCACCGAAGGAGAGCGGCCAGATCCGAGTAAAATGCGTCCTGGACGCCCATGTCACTACAGCCAGTAGGAGCGTAAGTATACACAACAAAAAGATTTCTGAGAGTCTTGCATCTAGAGCTGGTCTTAACTGAATCTGCCAGGCGAACGGCACAAAGTCTGCTGTTAACAGGAATCCAATCTATCAATGCGGTTGCAGCCGTCGAGCTGAGGACTATACCTACTCCAACCTGATCTGTAACGGCGGCTGTGGAGTCACCCGAGTGTATAACCAGTATCGGGTAGACAATGCGGGTGCTGTTAGTTCCATACGTTGACTACTGTCCTGTATTCTAGTCTCTGAGATACAATAGACATCGACATGTAATGAGTCTAACGTTCGTGCAAAAGCGGCCTGTTGACCTATTCGTTTTAGAGTGCGAACGTTGAAAGCACCTACATCAATTCGCATTCTGGGTCTAAGCAAAGGACGAGAGAGGACTGAAGCTAAATGGCAAGAGACGGAACTTATCGACTCAGTGTTACCGAGGTTAGCTACATCTGTTGTGGGACCTGTAGAGTAATTATCAGAAATGGAGGTCGGAAAGGGCCTGAGAACTAAATTTGATGGGACAGTGGGGGAGGGGACAACAGTAACATGTTTTCCCCTATCCATCCTGCTGTATGCAGCAGATAGGGCGACCCGGTTTATACTACGAGACGGCCGATGCAGTATGGAATTACTTGTGTTGTATGTGGGCTGAGCTACTGCCAGGGCGCTCAGACCTAGACAGGAGAACGATTAGGGTTCTCAACCAAAGCCTTTGGCTCAGAAGCCTGTACAACAAGGCAGCGGGTGGGTGACAGTGTACCAGAACTGGTACGTTTTCCGGAAGAGGATGCCAATCTTTTTCCAACCCCCAACTTGGAGGACCAGGAGACTGGTTTGTCAGACCTCTACCTAATGGCCTGCCTGGCATGAGTGACTCTATCGGTGAGGTGGCCACACCGTTCAGTCTAATCCAATAGGTCATCGAGATGCACAGACCGTCACACCACGTCAAGGTCCAATCTCGTTGTGACAGGTTGTTTGTTTTGATGCACTGTAATTGGCTGTTTCAAAACTTACAAAGAAGAGCACAACGACATCCTCTCGATCAATTTCAGCTTACGGCCAAATCCTTAAGATCATCCAATCATGTACACCCAGTATATTTGGAACCTCAGCCAGAAAGGGCTAACAGGTACCCAATTTGAAATCAAGTTCCTCACATCCTTCGTCAGGCTATGGGCTTCCAACCGTGCTTCTATCTCCAGCCACATACAGACGACGTATCGGCTTACCAACCACACGAGAAGGCAGGCTGAAGTAGCCTGGCTGTAAAAGTACAATTTAAGACTGATCATTTATCCCGATATCAACAATGAACTATTTGGCACACGTTAGTGCATGGTGGAAGAGCAACGAAAAACAGAAAACCCAGCATAAGTAGCAAAGATTATTCGGATACGGACACAGATAGCAGATCACAATTACATATCAATTTGACCTAAAGGTCCTGATGGCTTCGACTCCACGGTACTACTCTAAGCCATGTACTCGAATCAGCTTGTTTTTACTGAGAAGACAGACAGAAATATGTGGCACAAACAGGTCAAGACATTCACGAAATAAATAAACGGGTCGACGTGTATACAGAAATCGATACATGAAAGAATATAAAAAGAAAAATAACAATTTCGATTTCTTATCCAGAAGTGTAAATCTACGGTGTTGATGAGTAGAATACTGGACCATTACGAGATTACAGGTTGGAAGAAAACAGTAAGATTGATCGACATCAGACCAACATTTACCTGAGGATAAGTGCTTTCAGATTGACCAATTCACCAAGTTCGTTGGGCAAATCACTTAGCCGATTGTCCCGCACCTGTAGGTAAATGATATACGTGAAAAATAGTATTGTTCAAGACAAAGTGAAATAAAAATCAGTGACAAACAGATCAACCCTAAAGAAATCCAACGGAAAACAATGGAACGCCCGAAACAGACAATGTGTGGATAATTAAATCACGGGTAGATGCTGCTAGTGCAGAAACAAAGTGTTTGTTGTTGCAAGTGGGTCGTTCGAGACAGTCACCATACTTACACGGATATTAGCATCACATCAGCTTGTGCTATTGCTGACGAGGTGACCACAAGAATAGCGAAAGTACATGGTGCATTTGCCTACTTTTCTCACTTGTGGCGTCACAAAGACGTCCATCTGTCGACTAAAGACATGGTCTACAATGTGTGTTGCGTTCAGTTTTGCTATATGGATCAGGAACCTGGCACATTCGTGCGTAATATGCATCTAGACCCTCGGCATTTAACAATCATTATCTCTACCAGTTAGTCAGAATCAAATGGGCTGACTGTGTGAGCATCGCGACAGTCCGTTGGTGCGTAGTAGGAAAGTGTGTTGATTCTCAATCAACAACAGAAGTAATGAAAGTGTGCAGCCTTCGACAGTTGAATCATGTAGTCCGCAAGACGGTCAAGCGATGATTCAGTCACGAGCTATTAAAACTCTGACCATCTCGCCGAGCAAGGTTGGTGAGTGCTTTTCACCTCATAAGAGTATTCACGATCATCCACAGCGCCAGTTGGAAACACTCTGTGACATGACAGCGTGTCGTAGTCAATGGCCAGCAAGTAGTCTCAAAGTTGTCGATTCGATACTTTCATGAAGCCTCTTTTTTCCCGCACCTTACATTTGTACTTATTTAATACTCTGTGGACTATAGTTAGGACTATCGGTAGCCAGATTGACAGTACCCATAGACAATGTTTAAAGCTAAGGATGGTAGTAGTTTAAACTTATTTGTAGCAAACAAGTTGAAGATTCAAGTGAACTGGTAAGAAGTGAATACGTGAAAGTGTACTGAATGTGTGGAAGCCAATACGATATTCTTCAGGCTGGTATATGGTTACAAATAACCGTTCGAATTGGCACATGAAACAATGAAACTTTTATTTCACCGGGCTCCCTCAAAATGAAAAATTTCAACACAGGCGTAAGAAACCTTTACAGTGAATTCAGTAAAACCAAAAAAAAACTGACAGAATAAAAACTGTGTTCAATTTTGGACAGGCTGATAAAAGGCAATCTGAACTGATATGTGAGTCGTGCAGCCTAGCGGTGAATACTAATATACAGACTACTTGGGAAAATAACGTAGATACTCTAATCAGTGCATGCATCAGATCATTCACTTGTATTTTGTACAACTGTAGATCAGCCATCCAAAGATCGGTTGTTAAAGGTGCTTAAGGACAAAAACCGCAATCCCTTTGAATGAGCTTACATCCAAATGCGTCAGAGTATTCAGTTTGATAAAACCATCGCCAGACAAGGTTGTCAATAGGTTTGATGTGAGAATGAGTCGACTGATTGGTTGCGTTTCCCACCAACGTGGACCATCTGACGGGCGATTAAGGTCGATGACGTCGGCACCTTCTTCCGGTGGGAGGGGCTTGTTTAATTCCCATACAATGCTAGGAACTAAATTAAAAGACACAGAAGTAAGTAGTTTAAGAAAGAACCTTCATCCATAAATTAAGGTAGCATTCGTAAAATTCTACTACGTAATACTAGCGAAGTGGCTTAGAAGCTCTTATGAGTGGGTTAAACAACCACTTACAAACCCCCCACTGGTATTATTCATACAAATTGATCAATACTTAAACGGTGAAAAAATAGTAGAAAATGAGTACAATATACAAGAGAGCAAAGTTCATTTAGGTTTCCACCTTCTACACTACAACTGATATGTGACGTACAAAGTCACAGGTGGACTAGATATACTGGGTGACCGAAACCTCAACCGGAACGGACGCGGTAACCGGGATAGCATCCACAATCACGTGATTAATAGTGGAGTACTATTACTACTGGGCTATCGCAAGCTCAAGAAGTACAGAACAAAACACGACTGGACAGGTGTGAGGAAAACTAGAATGCGCACTACCATAAACAGTAAACACTATGGGTTATAATATGCAATGATCCTAAGTGAGAGAATGTCCTCAGATGAGGTCAATTCAACCGACACACATCAACAGGAGTACGACTCTTCTGATGGTCACGGTAATGAGTAAGCTACTGAAGGCGTGATCTGTTATTTTAACAAACTTTACAAACTATGGCTGGTCGCGCAGCTCAACGAAACTTTAGTTACAGGTTGTTCTCCGTGATCCAGAGTAATCCACATAATACACCAAGCCTCATTTGATATCAGCGGGCATTTAATATAATTGCCGGCTAACGACTAACCTAACCAATAATAGTCAACAGCCTAAACGACTGAGAAGCAAAACGTCTACAAACAAAAGGACATAACGGGTCTAGTTGATTCGCATTTGTCACCTGACATCATACACTTCATGCATTGAGCTGAACCTAATACAAACTGTTCAGTTAGTGAGGCAATCTTCAAAAATGATCATATTCCACTTCAGGGGCCCGCATGATCTGACTTAGACTAACGAAAGCTTGACTGTACGTTACACTGACAAACAAACGCGACCAAATTGTTTTGGTTCTGTTCTGTGAGGGTCCATCCAAGGCTGTTATTTAAAACTTTACTGCTTTAGATGCAAATGAAGGCTGCGCACTGCCAGGAGTATTCCTCAAAAAAGGTCTGGATCAAAACGGCGCACTTATTAGATCCATCATATGAACTCTTGAAAGAACAAGCTCTATCTTCTAAAGATTCGACAGACTTGGTTTGGCTAGCTCGGCAAATGACCAAGTCATACTTAAGCAACTAAAATATGACTCGGATCTACGTGTCAGAAGACCTACGGAAACGAATGTAAAGAGACTGCTGTCTCATCTTTGTCTTAAGAAGTATGAAGTTGCCGCAACAGCTGTTCGTTAGAACCACGGAACTTACTTTGCGATCGGTAAGGTTTGTTGAAGAAGGTACTGATGTAACATGTTTAAGGGGTGGCAAAACTGCATCACATTTGAAGTCAGAAGCTCGGGGGATGCGAGGCCCAATGACGTCAATTCAAAAAGGAGCATACATTGAACGCAAAATGGAAGCCGATCTGTCACTGGTTAAATGACCTTTTGTAATTGTTGTTAAGTTTGCAGTGGCTTTCACTAGCTGGACAGACGTCCCGAATTTTTGCCGAAGACTCTAAGTGAAAAGCCATATAGAACGCGAAAGAAAATTACGTAACTTGCTTTAAAGCCAACCAAGTAATTGCCAATTACAAACATCTGGGGGGTTGCACATTTAAAAGACGCGGCGGACGTCATCATCGCATCATGAAGTACTAGTCCCAAGTTCACCTACTACCATTACACATCCTACAACATTCTTAGGCTACATCCAAGCCAACAATGTTCACAGGACGAGATTAATGCGCTTAGTTGACTACAGAGTCCGTCCGTCCCAAAGACACGATTTGTGATGTTATCATTCATTCTATTAGTGCTGATGCCATTATCAAAGTGTACGAATTTCTCGATCGTTTCCAACAGCTCATCATCAGACAGCCTCGTCAGACATGAAACACCCTATACTAGAAGGTGTAAAAGTCACACAAAACTGGCGAAGTGAGGTCTCTAACCTGTTCTGAGCTTCCAGCTAATCCTCACAGATTATATCAGTATCACCTGCGTACTCTGGGCTTCGAAGTGTAGTGCCTGGGAGCAGTTCAACACAATCATATTCACAACCCTCCAGAGTGCACTAAAGAATCACATTTGCTGTAAAACTGAAGGAAAAGGAGAGGTCGGCAACCATATCGCACTCAACTTGAAATAGCGAAGCCCACTGATAAGTTGTCGTAAACCTTACGCTGGGTCACTTTGTGACAGTAATCTGCCAGTAATTTGGCATACTTTTCAGGCACACCTCTCCTTGAAAGAACATCCCAAAGTACACCTCTGTCGACTGAATTACAGACCTCATTGACTTCCAAAAAGATAACTGCTGTACTCCCAAACGAACAGTGGAATGAAAAGGTGATTACCGTTTTAAAAGATCTCATCGACCCAGGGCTTCTAGAGTAGAGCCATAAGCTACTAGAAAGAGACTGTCTTCCGTCTATAAAACGGATGTGAGGGAGTTTGCTTAGACCAGGTTACTTGTGGAATTTCGGTTTCCGAGAGTACAGAGAAGCCCAAAAGCTAACGAGAACAAAAAGTGCCGAGGGCAATATTAACGGTCCCGACCTATACTGCTACCTTGCAGAGGTGTACTGTTTTGATCCGGCGGGCTATACTGACTAGGACTCCGGTCCTTCCAGGTACAACCTTGTCAGACAGGCCAAAGGGGAACAGTCAGAAGAAAAGCAGTTACACTCATAGGATTGTATGTCGCACTACTGACCGCATAGGAGTGCTTAGGTAGTGAGGCACGATTCTACGGGCATACAGCAGAACTATTTTCATAGTTGCGGCATTGCCGTCTCCCGTATCAGGAAGAAAGGAGTTAGAAAAGGTAACCACAAACAAAGAACACTCCGATCGCCCAACGGTTGACTGTGACCGCCGATGTATTGTCCAATACCGTCGAAA
>LUCH01005028.1:5319-28426 GCA_013368495.1 Paragonimus heterotremus
ATGTATACCAAAATGTATACCAAAATGAAATGAAATATAGCTGACTTGTGGACACTACAACACTCCCCCACTTGAATGTCTGTGGGTTATAAAAAACGATGAGAGTACGGCAGTGAAAGGAAAGCAAACAAAACGCTCGATAGTCACATCACATACTGTAAGCTGGCTGGTGTCTCGGGCAGTGTACAGAGTGCCCGTTACGTGTGGTGCGTTGTTCAAGAGAACAAGGGGGCTGGGCGGCAGGTGGATTTGATACTGTCGGGGGGGAGGGGTTGTTTTTAGTCAGCAATGAGTCAGGTGGCGCAAACTCCTTTTCTGTTTAGACCGGTTTTAATCGGTCAATGGATACGGATTCGTTTCGTCCGGACCTGTCGATAATGAAGAATATTTCGTCACGCTTAACCACCTTGAATGGACCGAGATATCGTGGTTGTAACGGTTTTCTGGTGGAGTCTTGGGGCATAAACACAAATTTACGTGAGCAAATCTGGAGATTTTTGTTCTCGGCACCAGTGATGACGAGTCGGCGTGAAACGAAAGTCGGACATTTGTTGCCGTAAACGTGAGATGTAATCCGTACCTGGGTCCGAATGAGTCGATGATTGGATCAATTCTTCTGGGAGGTGCAAGCTGGTACCGTATACTAATTCAGAGGTAGTACAGCCAATGTGCTGTCTAACGGTAGACCGGAATCCAAGAAGAATGAGTAGCAGGTGTTCGCTCCACTTCGTTGCGTTCGACTGCGCGGTTATCGAGGCTTTTAGTTGCCGGTGAAAACGGTCGACTAAACCGTTAACACAAGGATGATACGCCGTCGTTTTAATGTGGGAACAACCCAGTAACTGCGTGAATTTGCAAAAAAGGGAGGATTGGAACTGGGTGTCTCGATCTGTAGTGATTGTAGATGGCACACCGACATTAGCGATCCAGTTTTCCAAGAAGGTTTTAGCAAATGTCTCCGCCGAAACACCTCTAATAGGCACGGCCAAAGGCCAGCGAGTAAAACGGTCAATTGCGGTCAATATATACGTACAGTCGTTGGAGGGTGGTAGTGGGCCAATGATGTCAAGATGTACATGGGAAAAACGGGCGTCTGGCTGGGAGAATGTGCTAGGTGTGGTAACCGTATGCCTGGGCACTTTACTCCTTTGGCACTCCATACACTGTTGTGACCAGAGACGAGCCTCTTTGTTCATAGAGGGCCAAACAAGGCGCTGTGCAATCAGCTTCAATGTGCCGCGTTTTCCGGGATGAGATAAACGGTGAAAATGATTAAAAACATTGCGACGGTATGGAAGTGGGACAAAAGGTCTAGGTTTACCCGTTGAGGTATCACACAAAATGTTACCAGTTTGTGTTGACAGAGGAATGGTAGATAGTTTCAAGGACTTACAGATGGAAACGTCCTTCATGTTCTCACTGTACTGTTGGGCTGTGGCCATTTCAGACAAATCAAAGGAGGGTGACGACTGAACTGAATTGACGACAGAACGTGACAAAGCATCAGCAACGATGTTAGAGTCACCACGTAGGTGTCGGATGTCCATGGTGAATTGAGAGATATAGTCCAAATGTCTGATTTCACGCGGAGAGCACCGATTTGGTTTGGCGTGAAAAGCGAATGTCAATGGCTTATGGTCGGTTTGCACGACAACGTGTCGGCCCTCCAAAAGATGCCGAAGGTAGCGGATAGCCAAGTAGATTGCCAACATTTCACGTCCAAAGGTGCTGTATTTAACCTGTGCTGGTTGAAGCTTTTGGGAAAAAAGGCTAAAGGTTGTTGTTCGCCATTTACTGACTGTTCTAAAACTGCGCCGACGGCGACGTTTGACGCATCTGTGGTGAGAAAGAAATGTGCATTTGGATCGCAACTGACGAAGCGTAGTCTGGTAGCGTGGCATAGGGCTTCCTTCGCAGTTGAAAATCTGCCTTGGCTTCGGGTGAGAGTTCGACTAATTTGCGTTTGGAGTCGACCAGGTCTGTCAGAGGCTTCAAACTATCCGCGCAATGAGGGATGAAACGTCGATAATAGTTAAGCATGCCGAGAAATCGTCGAAGTTGGGTCACAGTAGTGGGAATTGGGAAAGTCGAGATAGGTTGAACTTTATCTGGCAAAGGAGTTATCCCGGTTTGGTCAATGCGATGTCCCAGGAAATCCAATGAAGTAACTCCGAAGGAACACTTGCCGATGTTGATTTTAATGTCATACTGCGCGAAACGATCGAAAACAGCACGAAGATGAGAAAAGTGCTCCTCGTTTGAGCGGCTAGCGATCAAAACATCATCGACGTAGACGTACGCGAAAGGGAGTCCACGTAATACTTCGTCCATAAATCGCTGGAATGTTTGAGCCGCATTACGAAGTCCAAAGGGTATTTTTGTGAACTCAAAAAGTCCAAAAGGGGTTGCAATTGCTGTTTTCGGGGTGTCCTTTTCCGCGACCGGAATGTGGTAATAGGCGCGCGCTAAGTCTAACTTGGAGAAAATAGTGGCACCAGCGAGTCCCAAAGAAAAGTCGTGGATGTGTGGTATGGGGTACCTGTCCGGGATTGTGCAGTTGCTGAGAGCACGGAAATCACCGCAAGGTCGCCAATCACCCGGAGACTTTTTAGGTACCATGTACAGTGGTGTTGCCCAAGAGCTGCTTGAAGGTCGAATTATGCCCAACTGAAGCATATGTTTGAATTCAGCCTTGGCGATTTTGAGTTTGTCCGGATGTAAACGGCGTGGACGAGCGAAAATCGGAGGACCACGAATTATAATTTGATGAACCACATTGTGTTTAACCGTCTCGTTATGTGAGCACGGCCGAGTTAACGAAGGAAAATCCTTTAGCAGTGCTGCGAAAGACGGTGTTGCTGGAAGAGCGGGTCGAATGCCGATTGATGCAATCGTCGATTGGATACCGTTTACTGTGCATGCAGTGGTGTTGTCAATTAGCTTACGCTTCTTGACACCAACAGAAGGGTTGAAATGCGCTAGGAAATCGGCACCAATAAGTAGTGTTTGGATGCCGACAAGCAGGAATATCCATCGAAAACATCACCGGAAACCAAGATCGACGGTGAGGGAGAGTTCCCCGTAGATTTTGATGCGACTTTGATTTGCAGCCTGTAAAGTATACTGGCCAGACTGAAGTCGATCATTGGGTTGCGGTGGAATGACGCTGAGCTCGGCTCCAGGATCGATAAGGAACCGCAAGCCGGTCGATCGATCTCTGATGAAAAATAGGCGACTAGTTCCTGCTGGGCCAGTGACAGTCGTCGCCATTACTGGCTGGCCTGCCGGTTTGACGGTGACGCTTGACGGGTTCGGAATGTGCACGGTTGGGTGCATTTACTTGTTTTGTGTCGGAATTTTTTGTGGTGCCTACACCGCCATGATGGACTGCGGGTGTTAGATCGTGCAGATCGTGCACGGTTTCTGGGTGGGTGCCTTTTCAGCTCATTGATCTGTATGGCCATACTGTCCATACGATGGCACATATTCTCCATCAAAGGTTTAAGGCTATCATCAGTATTTGAGACTGAAGGAGAGGCCGTGGGGATAGCTATGGTTGCGGCGCACGTCGGTTATGAAGGGAAGGTTTCTGATAACTTGTCCACAAGAGCTGCCAATTTGTCAACTGAGCTATCACCATCCATGGTGGCCAAAATATGTTGCGCCGAAGACGGCAGCTTTTCCACCCATAACTGTTTCAAGATGGCGTCATCGAGCTTGCGTGAGCCTAAAGGACCTCTCATATAACGTAACAACTGGGATGGAGACCAGCGGCCTAGCTCGATTGAGTTGAGTAAGTCATGCAGCAGTTTAGCTTCTGACCTCCCAGTCCGTTTATTGATGGCGTCTATTAGAATGGTATAGGGGGAATCGGACGGGACTGATTCCAACAGGTCTTCCACTTCTGCAGCAACATCACAGGGGAGAGACTGCACCACGTATGAGAATTTTATTTTCTCTGATGTTATCCGCCTGGTAGTAAAGACGGCCCCAATCTGGTGGAACCACAGTCGAGGGTTTCGGGCGCTGTACTCGGGTAATTTTAAAGCAACACTGTTTTCGGCTTTAATGTCAATGTCCACGGTGTTTTCAAGCATTGTAAACAGTATTTTAAAAAATGGATAAGGGACTGTTCGGGTAAAGAAAATAATCGGGCTCACCAAATTTTGTAGTGGACTGACCAATTAACTAATAAAAATGACCAACAATATGGTAGTATCACGGAAAAGTTTTAACGGTGACAAATAGGATCAAAGGTAGACATACGGATTAAACGGAAAACGTATCGGTAAAAACAGGAACAACTCACTGATACGTCAAGGTCCGTTAGGTTGAATAAGACACTACAAGAAAAAAAAGACAGCGCCGGAGATCAGATCTGTAGGACGACCGATAGATAATTCCACAAACGACGTGATACGATAAGATTTGAGCGTCGATAGATCAGCTAATACGCGGTGCCAAAAATATCTCACCGATCAACCGCCCAAAATTCACACGAATGAAGAAGACGGAGATGACGCGAGGTACCCACCGTTTATCAGTTTTTTATGATGCAATTCAAAAACTTGATTTTTGATGATTTCACACAAGCGTACAATTGAAGATAACAAAACGATGTATACCAAAATGTATACCAAAATGAAATGAAATATAACTGACTTGTGGACACTGCACCCTCAATCTCATTGGTTGAGTCGGACATGGCGTGAGCTTACGTGTGTGGTACAATAACCTTAAGCCTAAAGTGAGAACACTGGGTACAGTGCTGTACAGTTTGGTGTCGTGTGATTGACGCCATTTGAGTTTTCGACTGTGTAAGTTGTGTGCGTGACTTACTGGGTCTCTGGCTCATGCTTTTTGGTTTTTGTTACTATTCCGGATTCCTGTTGGGTCCTCGTCCTTCAGGGAAACGCTGTTCCTCAGTGCCTCCACTCCGTTGCACGTTACAGTTAGAGATTTGTATTTTGAAATGACGCTTTTCTTAGTGGTTAGCACTCTTTAAATTTAGTAGTGTGAACGAATGGAAAACATATCACTTTCCTCTTTTATATAAGTATATGGTAGATGCAACCTGGATGGTGTTTGTAGAGTGTGATCTACCGCTAGCGCATGCGGCAGATGGGGCAGATTCATGAGGTGATTTAAATGCTAACGTATAGGCACAACATGCTACTGACCTCACGTGTTCGTGATTTGTATAGTCGTGCGATATATAGACATCTCTCGTCATCGTTGACCAACGGGTAATCACAGTTATCACTTTCCAGACGGTCCGCCGTCGAAAGTATAGTGGACAAGTGGTCATGCGCTAGACCCTCGTCCACCAACAGTTTAATACGCCTTTCCCGAAGAGCAATCGCAACGTAGTCCCAACAGGCATCGAACTAGAGAACACAGCGGGGTTTGGAAACAAACCGTATATTTCCAGCAATATTGGGAAATATAATAAGCAGTTAGCTTTAGCCTAGTCTGGGATCAACGGCAACAACCAAGAGGAAAAAGAAGTGAGGCGCGAGAAGGGCCATAGCTCACTCGGCGGCGCTGAAAAGCGCGCCAGGCGAAAAGTGCGTGGAACCTTCGAGTGCGTTAAACAACGCCCGAAAAGGTTCGAGTTGAACGACCTTAAATAATGGAATAATTGATGAGTCGTTAAGAAAAAGGCAAGCATTCGATGCGTACAATTAGTTGCACGACTGAAGAAATTGGCACTAAGTTCGTATCAGGCCTTCTATTGCAGACATACACGGAATCCTGCGTACAGAACAGACAAGCGAGAAGACACGGTTGCAGCCGGGATCCTTAGAAAAGTCACACGATCGTTGGTCACTTCAAAAGCAGAAGTGATCCTAGGGCTTAATTCATTAGGGAGTAATAAAGCTTTTTGACCAGATCTTCCCCCTCCACTTTCTAAGGATGGTGGGGAGAGGTTGATATCAGAACTGACAAAATTCCTCCAGAAATTTCAGAAAACGAGAGACGTACTTGTGATTAATGTTAATCAACAGTGCTTCCCGTTGTGAAAAACTGGGCTCGAAGTTTATAGGAACCATAGTGACATCAATCTAGTGACTGCTGCATCCAAGTTACTCACTGGCCTCATTTTACTTCGGTTCACTAAGCCTAGAGATAATCAGTTACATGAAGAGCAGGCAGAATTCCGGTCAGGTGCTGAGTGCGTTGATCTTCCGAAGAACCTTGGAGGATCGACACCTTTATAGGCAGCCAAAGGTCGTGGTTCTTCTAGACGCGAAGACTGCTTCCAGTTCAGTTGCTCATGGCGCCCTGTGGAACTGTCTTCTTTGCAAGGGAGTACCAGGGGAATACGTGAATCTGTTGGGATCACCGTACGCTCACCCTGCAAGCAGGACAATGGTTTATGGACAGTTGTCTCGGGCGTTCATAAGTTCTAATCATATTCGTCAAGAGTATTCGATCTCACCTTTCTTGTTCAATTTTGTCACGAACAACATTCTGAAAGGTGCGCCTGAGTGAGCCTGGTGTTGAGCTTCTCCGTGGTGCCAGGTTGATCGATACGAGGTATGCGGACAACAGTCTGTTTTAGCCCCTCTGCCGAAGACATGCAGACCAAGGTGACTAGCCGGGTTAGTTTGTATGAAATGAACTTCGTAACTTCAAATTGCCAAGTGCTGCTTCAAGATTGGACCGTTGAATGCAACCCCTTGAAATTGTAGACACGTCTATTTACTTGTCAGCACTATCTCGTCAGCCTGTAATATTGCTGATGAGATATCAGCTAGAATAGCAAAAACAAAAGTTGTCTTTGGCAACCTGCATCATCTGTAGCATCGAAAAGACATTCTTTTGTCGCTAAAGGTAATCGTATATCATGCTTATGTACGTTCTGTTTTGTTCTGTGGTTCGGAAGCGTCACCTGTTCGCAGCGAAGATGTCAACAGACTTGCTGTGTTCGACCACCGTTGTCTCCGTCAATTAACCCATATTAATTAGATTGATCGCGTAAACAGTGTGGCCATTTGCAGGTGCGTATTCCGGAACGCTCGGGATGCACGGTCAGTTAGTCAACTAATTGTGTTACACAGCCCACGAGGGTTTAGTCACCTGAACGTTCGCCGTACTGGGCATTGTATACTGGCCAACAATTGCGTAAAACCACGTACTGGTCAAGCAACAATGTGGTCACGAAATGTGAAGACCCTGACTATCCCGTTGACTAAAGTGAGTAGGTGTCGCCTGCCTAGCTGGGGTCTTCGTAGTCACTCAAATCGCTGTTTACAAACGCTATCCGAAATGGCAGTGTGTCACAATCAATGGCGTACGTGCATTTATACTATTTCCAGTTCTTCCACTTTGTTTCCTTATTTTTATTATTCTAACCTTTTCAATAATATATCTTTCTACGATATCCTACTTCACTGCTGAGGTTAGCGGCGGTGCAAGCCACAGCACTTTCTGGTCAGCCTCATGATCGTTGCGATGAGGATGACGATGATGGGGGCTCAAACGTCGTCCCTTTCCGAACATAATAAGGTTCAATGGGCTGCCATCTGCAACACCCTTGGGCTATCGCCCCCAGTCAACCGCCAACTACGACTTTCTGTTCTCCACTCGTAGACCAGCCGGAGCCTTTGAATATATATCACTGGAGAATTTCTCTGACAAAGCGCCTGTCGATGCTGTTGAGCGCCGACTAGCAACCTGTCAGTGTTAGATGACACACGGTCAGTAGCCAGGAGGTTCAGAAAGGCGAACACTGCTGGAAGATCGCATTGACATTGTAGTTATCTACGACATCATTGAACTCGGAGTGAAATCCACACCGAGAAGTGGAGTTTTCCATGATACAAGCTTCAAATTTCCGCCGGCCTCATACTGGTTGAACTATCAGTAACGTTCCATCACTAACACTTACCTCGAATTCGCGGTGCTAGACTTCTGAGCCATTCTGTGTAACACCAACATAGTAGATTCTGTGGTGAACATATGGCCCTTGCTCAGGACGGTAGTCCTAGTCTACGTCAAGTGTCAGAGATAGCTCATGTACAGAAATTGCCCACATTGCTGCTTACGAGGCCGCCGTCACAATCGTCCCATCACCGGTATTAGTTACCGCGCCTTTGAACTACGCGACCACTAATGTGGTGATGGTCCGTGACGGTGCACCATCACTGCATACCCCTACTGAATCTCGATGTGCCATTTCAAACAAAGTCGACATAATCCTGATTGATGCGCCGGTTTAGTGCTGGGGTTTGTCTCCCTATTTCAGATCTGCTTATGCTTGTACGCAAATGTCCGGGATCTCCTAAAGAAACTGCAGACGTCCAAGCGTCGCCGTTATGTAGAACTAACGTTGACGACCGTAAACGCGACGTGGCTCCTCCAATGTATATCTGACGTCAACGTAATGATTGCGGTTATGAATTGCCTGAAGCTGATGGAGAACGATGTAGTGGAGGAGGTCCACCCTTAAAGTCCTAATTGGTATCCAAGTGCAGCCAATCAAAGACCCTATCGTCCAAGGCGTCACGAATTAGCTGTAGTGCCTTGTCAATCGTAACACACCAGTCGGTTGACTGACATGTGTGGTATACTGCAGCATGCTCCTAAGAAAGCATTGAATGAGATCGCCCTTAGGACATTGTAGTGTTTTCTCCTACATGAACAGCTGTTTTAATTATATGAGGCTTCAGTCATCCCATAAAAGGAAGTTAGTGTACGATGTGACCCGCTCGTAAGGATGGACAAGCAAATTTATATTGCAATCAAGTGCGAAACGAATCTAGCGGTAGCACTCTTGCATGATCCAACATACTTCGCATCGACAACAGACAAGGTCTTATTAGTTGCAGCCTCAAAATCTTAGAAAGGTTGTTGATGAGTGTTCGAAGATGTTTGAAGGACTCTACGCGTCGATTGACGGAAACCAACGTCATGCTGTTCACTGATCGTCAGCCTTCCCAGTCTCCCTTTCTGCGAACCAAGTATGACGAGAGTTTAACCCACTCTTATAAGCCGGATTGTAAGGCACGACGGTGTTAATAAAGTAGTCCTGAATGCATACAAGCGAAAGCGGACCATCCCTTTATTCCCCCTGTTCCAACTCCCCTTAAGCACTGTCACCGTTACGAAGACACGGAAAGGCGCGATGGTCACATTTCAAACTTACTTTGGATGATTGATAAATGGACAAAGGCTATTGAGAAGAGTATTGCCATGGATGTTATTTTTCTTGACTTCACGAAGGCTTTTGACTGTGTTGATTAGTCAGCTCTCTTAAGGAGGGTACCGACTTCCAGCATAATTAGTGACACGCAGATGTGGTTCTGAGACTACCTAGACTCATGATCATTCATGGCTTGAGTTGACGGTGTACTGTCTGATGAGTATCCAACTCCCGCCGGCGTGCCATGGAGCTATACTCGGACCCTTACTGTTTAAACTGTTCATCATTGACTTGTTAACAGCGGTGAGCTTTCATCCCTTGCTCTACATGAATGGCCTTATAGTCAGTCCGTACATGACTGTACCTACTGCACATTTACCTTGCGATCCTGTAAACGTTCTTTTGTGGATCATTTACCATTACGTGGTTCTAACTCCAACCTAAATGTACGAGCAACACCATCTTCGACACAGGTGATCAGTTGATTCCGATAACTACTGGTTAAATAGATCTTAGACGTATCCACCCTGGAGACTGGCACTTCATAGAGCTGAGATTAGGCGTCTTCAAAAGACTCTTTGGAACATTCCACGGAGATCTGTTCGTTGCTGTTTACGACTAGTTGCGAGACCTGTTCTCGAGATTAACATTCAGATCAGCGAAGCCATTTTAGTTAGGGATGTCATCTGGAATCTTTCTCTCTGTCGGCCCCAAACGAATCCATGGGTCTCGCTCTCTTCCATATTCTGAGCTCTTAAAAGAGCTCCGCCTGCTTCCTCTTGTAGGTAAACATCCGAGCGGTAGCCGGTTCACCGCGTTTTGAATACTCGGTGACCCCGAGCACCCTAACAAAGTGTTGCTTTCCATGGCTGATACTTCGACTCTTCGAGTTCGTTCTCTGTAGTTATGCTAAAACGATAGTCGACTGGCTCGCCATACAAGTATGTCCATGTTGGAACGCCCTACCGTATACCCTCATGCTTTCACCTTACAAGTTCCTTTAAAAAAGAACTGAATGTGCACATACTGCAACTAAGCGCCTCTTTTTCCAACTAGCTGCGGTATAATCAATGCGGTTCTGACAGTGCAACGTTAACACTGGTGACGGTAACCCTGTTGTTCGGACATGTCTCACAGAACGTTTGACTAGTTATCGAGCAGATTTCATGACTGTTCACACTACTGGTATTTTCACCACACCCCGTCGATGTGCAGCCCACTTCATGATCGCCGTGGCAAGATATCTCTAACCGACGGCTGCTATGCCAACAATGAAGACCGATTTCTCAACCACCCGTCAACCCTAACGTTGACCATGTCACTATGTATACAACTTCTTTTTCTAAATGTTACGAACCTCCCTTCTGAAGGGAAAAGATAAAAACGAACGCAAACACTATGATCAGCATCTCGATCACGGACGGAACGCAACGAAATTGCAATAAAATGCAAAAACCAGAGCGCACATTCCGGAACCGCATTCTCACAACTTAGAACCCCCCCCTCCCCAACAAATAAGAAAAAAGACGACCTTTAAACAAGCTTTGTTTGCCTCATTCATATAACCGCTTGGGCGCGATTGCAACAGCCGGGACTTTCGTCGAACACCGAACTGAAGTGTTGAGTGATTTCATTTACCATGCGTGGTGACTTCGTTGCGAAAGAATGCACGCGATTGTAAATATCAATGGTTGGTAGTTCTGCTTTCAACGTTCGCACTCTAAACAGATAGACCAACAGGCCGCCCTAGCACAAACGTTAGACTCTTTGAATGTCGATGCCTGTAGTGTTTCAGATACTAGTATCCAAGACAGTAGTCAACGTATGGAACTACCAGCACTCGCACTGTATACTCGAAACTGGCTATACACTTCGAATGACTCCACCGATGTCGCTACCGTTCAAGCTGTAGTATGTATAATCTTCGGGATGACGACCTCAGCCGCACTAGTAGATTGGATTCCTGTTATCAGTAGACTGCGCCGTCCACTTGACGGGTTCTGTTAAAACCAGCTATGGACGCAAACTCTTCAGAAATATTTCCGTTGTGTCTGCTTATGCTCCAGCTGACTGTAGTGACGCTGGCGTCGAGGACACTTTATTCGTGTCTGACCGCTCTCTTTTGTTCGACACAGCTCTTGTATAGTCGTTCTGGTCGGAGATATGAACGTCCAAATCTGTTGCCTTGGTGAAGCCGAGTCCCGTTTAGGTGACAGGTTTGGGATAGCATCATCGTTCTCATAATGACGAATGACTGTTACAGCTGTGCACTGAGCATAAACTGTTTTTAGCGAGCTTTAGCTCCAAGCATTGTGCACGTCATTGTTATATTTGGTGCACCCTCCCTTTTTCGAATCAGGTCTGGTCTCAGGTGGACTATATAGCTGTTAGTTGATGGTGACGTGCTTTGATTCAGGACTGTCGTTCTTATTGGAGCACATACTTGGACTCAAACCATGCGTTCTTACATTTGCTGGTCAACGACCCCACCGACAGCAACGACTGGCTGTTGAGAAATTGGCTGTACCATAGGCAAACATAAGTACCAAACCAGCTTAGAAAACTGCCTTAGTGGTACTCACTCCGAAGTTTCTAATAGCTGCTGGACACAAATCTCACAGGCCATTCAGAAAGTAGGTACTATAGCATGCGGCACAGGGGTACATAAGTTTAACAAACATTGGATTTCAGAGAAATCTCTGGAGTTGTTAGAAGCCAGACGGAAGGTTCCTCCTGGTAGTTCACATAATAAGTCTAGAAGAGATATCCATAGGAAACTAAAACATAGTCTAAAGGCTGATCGTGAGGTTTGGTTGGTGGAAAAAGTTAAGGAAATGGAAACCACATTTGCCTTGGGGAACGGCGGCAAACTCCTTAAGCTGATCCGTGTTATTAGTCCCAGGCTACCGTCTCTCAGTGAAGCTATCAGCGAAGCAGATGGCACACTAATTTATAGGTACAGAAGGTTGGAGCGCTGGGCTGAACACTTTGACGGTCAGTTTAGCTGCCTTCCTGCTTCGACCATGCTGCCTCCACAAACTTCTGATGTAACGTCCTGGTCGGTAGATTTGGAACCACCCACTGAGACTGAGGTTCGCAATTGCGTTTCGGCTCACAATCCTGATAAGGCTGCTGGTCCAGACGACCTAGTGCCAGAACTTTTTGAAGAGAAGTGGAGAAGTGTTAGCTGAGGTCTTGACTCAGCTGTTTCAACTTGTGTGAACGACGGAGACCATCCCTCTGTGCTGGGGTAATCCGATAATAGTTTATATATTCAAGAAAGGTATCTGGAGCTATTGCGAAAACCATACGGGAATTAGTTTGACCCCAGTCATTTCTAGGGTTCTGGCCTCCAATATACTTCGTCGACCTAATGCAGTTTGAGAGACAGACATTAGGATGAAACGCGCAGTCTCGCTCTGGATGGGGTTGTATTGATCAAATTTTTTGCTTTTCGTCAAAATATGAAGCACCGCTGTGTATACCGTCGGCCAGCAATTACCGTATTTATTGACTATAAAGATGTGTTTGATTCGGTGGATCGATCTGAACTTTTAGGATCGCTTAAACGCAGGGGTGTACCGACCAAGTTTGTGAACATACTGTGGACGCCTTATTCCCATGCTTCAGCTCAGGTTAGTGTTCATGGTGAACTGTCTGACAGTGTCAGCACCATTAGGAGCATACCTCAAGGCTGTCTACTTTCACCATTTTTGTTTAATTTTGTGATGGATGAATTAATGGAGGACTGTCTGTGGCACTCACAAGATGCCGGTGTGGACCTCCTACCAGATGGTCTTGATTATACTGACGACAGGGTGTTGCTGTTTGGCACTTTCCAAGCAGCACAAACAACACTGGAGGCTATTTTGCGTTCTGCTACTTACTTCGAGAAGCGCTTTACAGCCTCAAAGTGCGAAGTGCTTCTGCAAGATTATTATGATTACGTAGATCTGTCGTTACATAATGAAGTCATGGAAGTTGTTGGTCGGTTTTTGTATCTGGGAAGTTGCATTGGCGGCGGTGGTGGTGCACAGAGTGAAACGAAAGCGCGTATCTCTAAGGCTAAAGTGGTGTTTACTAATCTGGGACACCCATGGCGACAGAGAGCCGTCTCTCTGATGCTTAAAGGTCGTGTATTTAACGCGACAGTGTGGGCTGTATTACTTTACGGTAGCGAAACATGGCCGTTCGAAGTAGAAGACGTGAACCGGTATTTGACCACTAATGTCTGCGTTCAGTCGCTCGTATCGGATGACACCAGCGAATACGTAACGAGGAGGTCAGAAAGCGGATATTTGGTAGGAATTGTTAAGCGAGTTCTTTTGTTTAATCATTACATTTGCACAGACTTAGATGGCTAGGCTATGTACTGCGGATGCCAGCCAGTCGTCTGCCACACCGAACACAACGTTGCGACTGATTGGCGTAAGGTGTGAGTTAGACAGTTGATGGTGTGGCGTAAGGGAATGAAATCGTTCATGAAGGGGTTGGCCAGTGTAGATCGCGTTTGTCTCCCGGCCCGGGACCCTCGTGACTCACAGAGTTTGTGACTCGAAACGTTAGAAGAGATGGCGGATAATCGAGCTCAGTGGCGCGAATGTTGTCGTTTGTCCCAACTGTTTGTGGAGTGAGTGCATTTAATGGCATGGGACAGTGAAAGCCGTAAGGAAGCTGTCTTGCTGACGTCGCCTTACATTCACCTACAGCTTGGTTGTTTGTTTGCAAGGTGTAGGCACCTTGGTATTGAGTGTTTGAATATAAACTTAGTGATTTCCGGCTCAATTTTTCCTCTTTTATACGGGTTTTTCCCCCCGTGGTGGTGTGGCAGCCAATCATTAGTGTGAACCACTGATGTATTACTGTCTATGTTGTTGGCAGTTCTATCAGGCCAAGTTGTTCCAGTCAGTTGAGACCAATTAGATTGAGGTTAAAATCGGAGAGGTAACAGATTCCATCGATGACCTTGTTCTTGATACTGACACGGCAGCCCGTCATCATAATCATAGACAGCAATACATCAGTGGTTCACACTGGTACTTAACTGCAGTTGCCCACTGAAATGCACTTTACCCACGTAGGCACTGGTTACGAAAGGGGACGTCAGCTTGACTAGAGGGCGGCCAATTGATTCCCGTAACTAATTGAAGATGATCGTAATGTCGGACGCAGTGTCGTGCGGGAGACGAGCTGGGTGCCCATTTCTCAGTACAGACACGAACTTTCTGCGTGAAGCGACGTTAACTTTGAATGAGACAAACACTCTGCTGGACCTGGTAGTCGGCTTAGTCTGAGGTGAGCTTGGCAGCTTGTTGGATGCGCGTTGACTGCCCGGCCTACTTGGCCGGCAATAGCCGTCCTTTTGGCCCACCCTTTTGAAATGCTGACAGCGGTGGAATGGATACGCCTCTGTTTTTCATCATAACTAGGGTCCCGGACGAAAGAAGCCCTTCACTTTAGGCTATGTAGAAGTCCATCCAAGGGCTCATGGACCTGTTTGCTCCCCTGTTACCAAGAGGACTCCATAGTCATTGGCTTTGGTGGGGACCGCTAGTGAATAGGACACTGATAAAGCGGAGTTTGTGCTAGAGGGTCTGTTTCAAAGAAGGCTGTTGAAATGAAAAGGAACATTACAGACTAATGTTGGAAAATGCCCCGAAAGGCTTAATGAAGTTAGTCTGTTATCTATTCAAAGAGAATTTTGCCCTGCATAATACTGTCTCCAGTTGGGGAAATCCTGTCTATTCAGTCTTTCGCACGTCATACATAAAGTAAAGAAGACGAGACCACTATATTTAAGGTTTACCACTTTGATATCGGATTGAGTACACCACCGTTATATCTATCACATCTTGGCGTGATTTGGTATATCCAGCCATGTGATTGTTTGGGTAAATATTTTACTTAGCAGAGCTTTCAGAGTAAAAATTGAAAATTCCATGTCAGGTGGGTGCATCCTGTGGGGATCCCTATCAGGTCTTCTGTTTTTCATATTCTTCGTAAACGATCTTATACCAGGTCTAGCTAACCAATGCTGTGTTTTTGCGGATGACGTTACGATCGCGAAATCAACTAACCTAACTTAACGCGCGGTCACAAGACGGTACTTAAAAAGTCTCTTAAACAGGACCTTCTGCCGAACGCTGCTTCATGCCAAACCAGACTAAGTAGCATGGGACATTTATAGGCTCATGCTCCTCACAGCCCACCAATATTTGTTGGGTAGAAGTCTTAGACCTTGGAATGTTTGTCAGAATCAATTTCCAATCCTCAACTCAGTGCTTGGTAACCACGCATAGAGTATGCAGGTCTGAGCGTCATGTTTACATAGATATCCACTTCTTTGAGATAATACTACTCTGACCAACTGACAGCGGTTTTCAAAGACAAGCCCTCTCTTAAGGAGCTTGGACCGTACAGGAAGAAAAATGGTTGGAGGACATCTGCTAGAAACCTTCGGACTTCTCAAAGGCACAAACGACGTCAAGGTCTACATACATGTTTGAACAGGTGCAGTTAATCTGGGGGAAGAAAAAGGCAAAGCTCGTTTAGACTTATTGGTAAATTTCCTTGGTCACCAGGTAATGAATACATGGAACAGTCTCTAGTCAGCACTAGGCGATAGTGATACCGCGCTTTTCTTTTAACCGCTCCTTGATAGTGTGTGGCAGTGGATCTTTCCAAATCTCCCTTAACACGACAGAAAAGACTGTGATAGGCTCTGACAGCGTAAGTATATTTGACCAATGTGTTGGCTCCGTCTGTTTAAAATTTCAGCGATCTAATTTAGTAGTTCACTGGACTTACCTTAAGCAGTTACTAGACGGCTGCAAGCGAAATATTTCAGATTATATTTTTGGTTGAATATTGACCTCTTCCCCGCTACACTGTGTACAAACAAATCTGTATGTGTCCATCTGGTATGATGTTACGATGCACATACACATATGCGAGTGGTACAACTCAAAGGTGAAAATGATAATGACAGTGGTGTTAGTGTATCATGGGTAACCATTGACGGATTCCCCTGATTTTTCCTGTTGCTCATACAAACTGTCTTGGCAATCAGGACATGTTTTAATTGAAAAACGGATACTTAGATATCCATAACTTCTTCCTTCAGATGAGACATTCATAGCTGTGGATTAATTTCTTCGGCATTCCAATACAGGAATTCCGGACGCTCGATTTGCACCGGCCCTTTCTTTCGTGTTCAACAGCAGGGGAGGAGTATGTCGTGAGAGAGCACTGTGAAGTTCAAACTGGTCACAAATATTGTCAGGATTGCTGGAGATGAAGGGCTAGTGTATAGGTTTCGTTCGTCTTATAACGACAGGGTGAGTTACGGGAAATTGAACTTAAAGGAACTTTTCAAATAAAAACAGTTGTATCATCACAGCCACC
The DNA here is from genome assembly GCA_013368495.1 of Paragonimus heterotremus. NCBI lineage: Eukaryota > Metazoa > Platyhelminthes > Trematoda > Plagiorchiida > Troglotrematidae > Paragonimus > Paragonimus heterotremus. The sequence continues at coordinate 21,872 of LUCH01005028.1, forward strand.
CTCGCTGTTATTTATCAAGTGTGTTGGTATCCATCGAATAATGATTTGATTAGAGTTTATGAAGTCGTAATTTTTTTCAAGCCCCTTGGTCATAGTTTACTAATGGAGTGTTATGACGTTCTGATACTGAGAATGTAATTAAAGATCATGTTGACAGACTGTTTCGTTTCTATGGTTTCGGACGATATTGTCCAATTCCCTATTATTCTGCTGTACGTCAGACCGCAGACTTATCACTGTCTTCCACCCTTGTTGCCTCGTTCTGTTGTGACTGGTTTCTAAGAGTCGAGTTTCGGGTTGTCGCCATAATTTTCGACCAAGGTTTCACTGAGAGCCAGCTAACTTACCGAAACCGTCTCCCATATCAGTATATTCTAGGCTATACTCACTCAGACCAATTTCGTTTATTGGGTGGTCGTACTTTACGTCTTTATATCATCGCGTACAACGTTCGTAAGACGATACCTGAACTGTTGCATCCGGACACAAATCTCTTTTTAGAGAAGCTTTCCCGCCCGGCGAAAGTCCATCGACTGTCCACCAAGATGGTTAATGGTATGAGTGGTGTGAATTTTGTTGTTAAGTTGAAAAAGTTGAAGCTGTTCTCTGTAGAAAGTAGGCGATTTCATGGAAATCTAATAGAACTTTGCAGTCCTCCATGGTTTCACCGGGATCGTACGAAGAACCTTTTTCTGTCTCAGGGAAATGCCTCAGTTTGGAGACCACTTTTTGGCAATTGTTAATCCGCCTCCTTTTACATTAGTCGGAGCGAATTCGTGCGCTAACTAGATCATCAGCTTGTGGAACAAACCACCGAACAATTCGTTCAAAAGAGGCCTGCATCATAAATAGGAATATTTATTTCTTGATATGGGATAATCGTCACAATCCTGGAGGTATACCTTTACAGTATATGTGCAGCTCGTTGTCTGTCTGAATGCTTGTTTGGGAGCGTCTGTGAATAATTGTTACTCTGTTATTAGCGTGTAGGTATGCTCCTGTATGCTGGCGCATGCATGCTTTGTACGTTTGTATGTATTGTCCGTTTTATATAGACTAAATTGTAGAAGATTGGATGCAGTAGGAACATGGTAGTGTGTCCATAGATGGATCCAAACGATGATTCAGAACTCTCTGAGAAAAATTCGTCCCGTAGGTACCCTCGGTGAACAGTCTCTGTACATATATAACTATTTTTTTAATCTCTACTATCCCCATTAATTTGAGGATGCATCTTATGCCTCCCTTATTCATTTTGTACAACTCTGCCCTTGGGCTGGATTCCACATCCGAATGCACAGTATCTGCTCAGAATTCTATTCGTTGTTACTTATTTCTACCACTTTTCGAAATATCGTGCCTCTAGAGAAGAAGTGACCCTGTAGTCAGGATTCGGTGGGGATCAATTGGCATTCCTTGGTTTTGTCTACAAGGACCACTACTCTTCTGATCAAGATCAGCGGGTCTAAAGGATAAAACAAAACATGGGTAACCACTCTCTCCCGACCCCCCCAGCCCAAGGTATCAGGAGAGAGCGGAGTGAGTTGGTGCATAGACCAAATGTACTCATTAACGAACCAGCCTGGCCGCCGTGTTACCCGACGGCGAGAGCATGACCGGTAGTGCTGAACTCCTCTAAAAGAATAATCAGTTTGTATGGTAATTTAAAAACGGCTGTTTATTGCTTCAACTTCTAGAGTGCATTACGACCGAGTGATGTGTAGTAGTTGATTCTAGTTTCTTAAACTCTCCTGTGCTTGTGTTTTCGTTCACTTGAATAGTGAAATGTGATGGTTATATATTAACACATACTTGTGGACTTTCTTTGTAGTAATGTGACGAGCATACTTTTTGTATTCCGTTCAGTGTTTGCAATCGTGTTGACATTTTATTTCCAATTTTCTTTCTATTTTACTTTCAGTTGTCGGATTAACCGAGGTTCATATCCGGTGAGACTGGAATACAACGGTTTGTTATCTCTTTTCCAAATGTCAACCTTGTTTCTTATTGAAAGTGTGTGTATGTATATATTGACCAAGTCCACTGATATTTTCGATGTCAACTCCGTCTCAGTGCAAAAGTACACATTTTTCCCAGACAGGCATGTCACAATCTGTCGGTTCACAGGTGAAGTAGCACGTTATTTTGAGAAAGAAAACAGGCCCTTCAGTCTTATGGATGTTGCGAATGTACTGCGGACTCATGGCAAAACGGTTGGTGCCTAGCATACGATGAAGTTTTTATTTACACTGTTTTCTGTAGGCTCTTACCAAGGCAATTGATGAGCTGGTCGAAGAAGAGTATTTGAAGGAAAAGGTTTATGGTAAACAGAAGGTTTATGTGTATGATCAAGTAAGAACCTTTTCAGCCCTACTGTTCTATCGTGTTTTTAGTCCAAACTCCCAGTGTTTGATGAAGGTGAATTGAAACTATTAGAAGATGAAATTACAGCCCTTAGTCACGAGTTGTCCAGTAAACAACAGCATTTGAAGTCGTTAAATTTAGGTAATTACTGTGTTTTACTTGAAAGATCGAGACTTAGAATTGAAAAGAATATCCTCCTCCTTGACCAAGGAAGAAGCAGAGCGTCAGCTTATGGAAACGGAAGCAGAGGTAATGTTTTTATGGGTCTCTGTTCGAATTTTTCTTCTGTGGATCGTTGGACTTCTTATGTTACAGACGCATCGGCTCTTGTTGGCTGACCACACTCGAGTACCAACTTGTATTCGTGTATACCTGCTGTCTTGTTCTGATTAGTGATGAGCATTGCTATACACCACGTCAGTGTTTGTATCTTTGTCTGACGCTGATATGCTGGTTCCGAACAGCGACCACCTTACATTTTTAAGTCATTTACAATCGATACAGTGTGCTGACTAATCGTTAATCCGCTGGAAATTTTGCTATGTTTCACTTATGTTTAGTGTTTTAAGCTCGATCTTGCAGAAGTAAGTAAACGTAGAACAAATTGTTTGCTGTAACCGATTTCAAGCTACGAAGAAGCCGTAAAAGCGGGTGTAAATTGAATATAAAATTGACCACGTTGTTTCAGAAAAGGTTATCTCGGAATACTTTTGCGCAGTAACCAACTACGGCGTATTCGGTCTTCCGAGCCATGACCCCCTCTTTTGGTGGGATGATACACCGGTAAAATTTTCCGTTGCAGTTTTGTTTTTACCACGCATACGTGATCATTTCATGGCAGATCAAATACTACTGGGTTACGATATGTTGTGGAAAATGCAGCTAGTCTGCAGATTGTGTAGAACTCACCCATGTAGATATCGATAGAACGTCTGAGAGTGTAGGACTGTTGCTCACCATTGGTTAAACGCTGGGTGAACATATGGCTTTCTGCTTGCCACTTACTGTATGTTAGTTGGGGGAATGTTCACGTTAGTATTTCTTGTGCAGAAGCATTGGATGACCAAGAAAATGAGACGGTTGTCGCTCTAGGTGACAGGAGGCTTAACTAGAGAAATGGAATTGAGAATGTCTCTGCAGAACAGTATGGTTGACGTACACAGTGGTTAATTAAAACGAGAGCGTTTACAACAGCTTCTGCGCTGCCCTTGGTTGATCCACCTTGTAATAAGAAGAATTTGTGCAAACGGAATGCGCATCGGACGCTCGTGGTGTTTCTCAACGTCCGTGGAGAAGCGTAGACGACAGTGATTGTTTTGAATTACGCCATCCCTTAATTGAGCTGTGCAGCAGTCGTCTGAGATGATGAGGCCCGAGACGATCCTCATCGAATGTAGCGAATAAATGGTGATCGATTCAGGACATCTTTAATTCTATCCGTTGTTCAAAAAAGCAATAGATCTACCTAACTGTACGAAGCGAGGTTTCCTCAGAAACATGATAAATAGTGAAGTCTGAGAATAAGTTACAAAGTATTTGTTTCACTCGATTAAAATGTGCACAGAGACAACGCGATTTTTGACCTCTGCGGGAGAATAGACTGTATAATTTCAAGGGGAACTGAAATCCCACCTTGGTAATCATCATCGTAGTAGCCATGAGCCTGACCAAAAGGTGCTGTGGCTCGGGCTGCCGCTCACCTCAACAGTGATGTGGAATTTCCTAGAAGAAAACATTATATGAGAAAGTTTAAAAGTAATAAAAGAAAACTAAGCGGAAGAACTAAAAATGCTGTGGACGCAGGTATGCCATTGACTGCGACACACCGCCGTCTCGGATAGCGCCTCTAACCAGTGGTTTGGATGATCACGAGGACCCCATCCTGGCAGGCGACAGCTGTCAACTTTGTTCGGTGGAGCAGTCAGGGTCTTCATATTTCATGACCACGTTGTTTTCTGACCACCATGGTCATCTGGACCGCTGGACGTTGATTGGATTGTACAATTTGAATTGATTGCATTACATCATTATCGAACACTGTAAAACGCTGTTTTGAACACGCACTCATCAATACATCATCTTAAATACTTCCATCTTACACGTGGGATTCCGTGAAGAGTACGAAATGGTTCATAGAACCTGTGTGTCAACAGAGCGGTGATCAAAATGTTTGGCGCTGTACAGTACAAGTGTCCCATTCCAAGACAAATAGTTATGATTGGAAATAACCCTTCTCAAGCTTGCTGCTGTACACTGGAAGAGTGGGGTAACTATTGTCGGACTCTGTGAATTGGTATCAAAATTGCTCCCGAGCCTTGTTAAAGTGTAACGAGGCTCATGGACCAGACGTCTCTTTTATTTTAAATTATGTTACAGATAGGCTGATATCAGAATTGACAAAGCCCCTTCAAAACGTTTATGGAACTAAAAAGTTATCCCGTGATTAATACCAACAGTAATTCCCGTTTTCAAAATGGTGGCCCGCATCTGTGTGACAACCATAAATACATCAACCTAATTTATTTTGTTTTAGAATTATTCACCGGCCTTATTTTACAGTGGCCTGGTAAAGTGAGATAATATCGGGTGTGTGAAGAACAGGGAGGATCCCGATCCGATCCAGAGGGCATTTTTACCCTGACATTGGTCTTGTAACGTCAGTCCTCTTACAAGTAGCCGACGATCCTGACATTTTCAGCCTTAAAGACAGTCTTTGATTCGGTTGCTCGTAACATCCCCTGATACTGTCTGCTTCACAAAGTGATTCTGACGAAATACTTAGATCTTTTAAGATCACCTATCCCTCACTCTGCAAACAGGTTGAGTTTATGGTCAGTTGTCTCGGGTGTTAATCATTTTTAGTGGCGTTCGTTAGGGGTGTCCGATTTCACCTTCTTGATCAATTTTCTCTTCGGACAACACTTCAGAAGAATCCGTTGAACTTAGTGTGGGTTTTTTTCTTGGTAAGAATTCGTCTCGTATTGAGGATTCGGGCACCATTGTCTAGCTCAGACCGCCTGCTGAAGACATACAGGCTATGCTAAACAACGTGATTGACCGGGTTTCTTTGTACAAAAGACGCTTTGAACCTTCAAAATACGAAGTGCAGCTTCCATACTGTTGTGAGTTCCACATCGTAGTTCTATTGGCATGTCGGTGACCGACGGTCTTTCGACATTATCCGCACAAAAGGTCGATATTTTACGACGGTTCAGATAGACTCCACCTATTGGTGCGTTGTGTATTCTTGTCTGCAACGAGGGAGTTGTATCTCGTCGACTCTGGGTAGCTGGTCGATACCTGTCATTTGAGCGCTAATCGTTTAACCACTGACTTCACCGAATTGCTCCATAGACGTCATCCGAGGTAACAGCGCTCAGCAGTCAATGACGTACCTGCATTCATAACATGTTTTGTTTACCGTAACTTCGTTTGCTATTTTTCACTGTACTTTTTTTAATTCTAGGCTGTTTCATTTCATTGATGTAGGGGAGGGGGGTAGCAGCTCGAGCCGCAGTACTTTCTAATTAAGTTCACAGTCGTTGTGAATGAATGAACGATACGACTATCCAGAGGCGGTTTGTGTTTCGTTCAGATCAACGACTGTTTAACAGAGTCCATCGGACCTATGCAAAGAAATTATTGTTGAGAAGCTACTGCACTTTTTTCATGCCAAAGAAAAACTCATGCCAAGCGCATATTCAAAACGTACCGATTATAAACGATGCAATTGAATCGGAAGTAACCACACCGGGATATCAGCTTACCCGAGAATATTGTTTTTGGCTGATCCGTTTGCCGAACACCATTATTCTTGAGGCAGGTTCGAGGTTTAGCTGCGCGTACTGCTAGATTCAAAGCTTGTTTTTTTTTGGAAGCGTATCTTGGACGATTTTTTCACGTTTCGCAAGATTTACGCATTTCCATGTTACATTACGTAGGTTATTCGGCAAGTGGGCCCTCGAATCGGCTTGCACATTCCAAAATAGTTAGTGCGATGTGGAAGAATGCTTGTACAGGTCTGCCAGACTGAAACCGAACGTGTTCTGTCGCTAAGCCAGCACCTGAAACTAGACACATGGTATGTTTTTCCGGAATGCAACCCACAGTTGTCCGAGATACCGTTAATTAGGTGCTCTTAATCATCTGTCGTCTTTCTCCGGATGAGAAGCGGCTAGGAGGTATGTTTGG
>LUCH01005028.1:30621-44443 GCA_013368495.1 Paragonimus heterotremus
AACTTTCTTCTTCTAGGATATTCCACGTCACTGTTGAGTTGAGCGGCGGCCCGAGCCACAGTACCTTTTGGTCAGGCTCATGGCTGTGATGATGATGATGATGATGATGATGATGTTAACAAGCATCCTTTGCTCACATTTTGGATAAAACCGCAGGCGTAACAGAGGTTACATGTGGGAACTGCTGTTCAAGTGGTAGTAATAATGACGCCTTCTTGACTGTGTACATTGTCCTTTCTTGTATGAGTCTCTCGTGGGCTGCTAGAAATTGCCAACAAGATAACCACCAGGTCTTCTGCTTGCGGTCGTTTTCAAGGTGTAGCCAGAAAGCAGTCGGTTGCCTGGCTCTTTTTCTGTAGTCAGTAACTCGATGCTAGTGCGTGTGCAATGTCAAAACATCAGGAACAAGCGCAGTCCACTGCATCCTGAATCTCGTTTGTTTAGTTGTGTATCACGTTTTATTTCACGGTTGATCGTGTTTGTTTGACATCTGTCAGCATGGGAGCTTCGATTGCATTTGTTTTTGTCAGCAAATAATTGTTTGGATAAGCTGTCCCGATCTGTTTACAATACAATCTTTATTTTAGCGAGTATTCGTTTGCCTGGTTGTCTGTTGCCGATATGCTTGAAATTGATTACCTTTTTATCGCTGAGTAGCTTTAAGTTTTGGTCGTCTTGTTTTAGTTTGCTATAGTTGACTGTTTGGTAAATTAATGTGAGCTTTTATACAGATCACGATGATAATTGCTTCATTGTTGATCTCATCATCATTGACAGCAACACATCAGTGGTCTTCGTTGATGCTTAACCGCAATACAACCATGAAGAAGAAAGCAGACCATATAAAGGAAATGAAAAGTAATGAAGAGAAGGGGAGCTAACCGTGCCTGTACTCAAACATTCGACTAAGAAGTGTCTACATCTGACAGACAAACAACCGAGCCATGGATCGAAAAAACAGTAATCGGCAAGACAGCTTCCTTACGGGTTTCACTGTGACACTTAATTCTGTGTACTTACTTTACAGACAGCCCGGCCAAACAACAACATTCATGCCACGGAGCCCGATCAGCCACCGTCTCACTTAAGGTCTCTAGCCACTAACTCTGATTCGAGAGTGTGCTCCAGTCCGGGAGGCGAACCCGACCTACAGTGGTCATCCTCCTGATGGGCAACCCCATTCCTCTATGCCAAGTCATCATCTTTCCACCTCGCTGGTCAGTGGCAGCGTCGACCATGAGTGTTCGATGTGGCAAATGACCAGCTAGCATCCTTAGTACAAGGCCGTACCATCTAAAGCTGTATTACCTTAACGACTAAACAAAGAACCTGTTTGGCACTCGTTACCAGGTGCTCGTTTCCTAACCTTTCGATGCTATCTGATTTCGAGCGACCGAACTTTGGATAATGAAGTTGTGTATGCTATTAACATGTTTGTTTTCTTGTTGGATCTTGTACATTGGAAACGAAAGTCGTTTCTTTCCGCAACGTCTAATAGTGGAATGAGTAACAGTACATTGCGCTGCACAGTCGTGTATTTCCCCGTCTTCACTAATCGCCCGTTTTTTTTTCAAAGGTTTAGCTTTTTGTTCGTATCGCCATCTCGTGGGTTTTGGTTCACCTATCCCTTTTATACCGGTTAGTTAAGCCACTTTTTGGTACGCATCCCATATGGCTTGGCTTCAAGTTTATCCAACTTGGAAAGTCAATGCTTGTCTTCCTTGTAGTCGTAACCTGACCCACCGTCGACGATCTACGGAAATAAAAGTCTGCTCGAAACAAGTTAGAAACCACACGTTTGTTGTCGCTGAGATTATAGCCATCTTTTTGTACACCAACAGGATTTTGAAAAGCTATTGAACTTGTAGTGACGGTCCGTTACTCTTCGCAGTGTGCGTAGCCTAATCACATTCATTAGTTAATTTCCATCAATCTGTGTGTCACACTCCATTTTCTAAGTCTCACTTGGGGGTCGTTTGTAACAGATGTTTAAAATTTTCGTTCACGTCTTGCGCAATCACGCCACATCTTTTAGATTGGACGGTTAATCCATACAAGAAAAAATTGCGAGGCGTAAGCTCGAAGGCAAATAAACTGGCCCATTTCCAGTGTTTGATCATTATTTTGAGCGCAACATAAAAGTCTTGCCTCACTTATCTATCCTGCCATGGTAACCAGCTAATATATGTATTCATTTTGAGTATCTTTGCCTGCTCTGAAGCTTACATTTCGCTGCCGTTTTCTGTTCGAACTCATGGTCTAAATAGTTTTCCGGTGATGATTAAATTCGTGTGCTTTGCTCAGTTGCACGAAATATACGCGATTTAGTAGTAGAACAGTAAAACGAATCGTTTTTCATGGTTTTTGGAACGCAGACGACTTTTGATATGTTCGTAGCTGAAGTCTGTACGCGTCATTGTGAAGCATGGCTCCTGCGTATGTTATTGTTATAGCTCAAGCTTGTGGAATCTGAAATCGATCGACTTAAGAACAAGGGACCAGTCGTCTCGGCCGAGGAATTTGAGAAGGTAAGTGTACTGTGATTGCCTTTCTTGAACTGTTGTCTCTAACGCACTCATTCCAAGAAGTGTGTGACTGTTGTTAAAGTTAATCACTCCGTTGTATGTGCACAATATTTTGTTCGATGTACCTACTGTCACTCCGCACTGTTGATGACTGTTAGGTGACACCAACAAGTGTGTGACGATCTGGTTACAAGGGTGACGTTTAGTATCGAGAGTTAAACTGTGGTTCAATCTCTTGCATACTTCGGTGCACCCGATATTTACTGAAGATGTCAATGTTTGGCAGTCTTTGTTACTACCATAGCTGACTGGCAAGGTTTGGCGAATACAGCCTTATTGTACAGACGCTAAGGTTTATGGAGGAAGTTACCCTTCGTTTGTGGCGTTCATAGTCTATTTTGGGGGTATCCTTGATTGAGCGGAGGTTACTCGCTTTTAACGGTCCAAATGTTACTGCTGTCTTTGGAGTAAAGACAACTAATGGAACGGTGCTGTGGTACCTTGATATATACTTGAACAAACATCAGCAACAGACCCATATAATTGGCTCATCCCTGACTTGAGAATAGTCCAGATGTCACTTGTAATTCACCGCATTTATGCATGTGCACTGGCTGAGCACCCGCGCACTCACAGTGAATAAACTAATTTGTTATTTCCTTTGCTTACTACCACTGCTATCGCTCATTCATCCAGTCGCCATTACATTCAGCTGAGGACATTTTCGTCCCGCTAGTAAGGACCACACTTTAGCGATCAATTGAAACATGAGAAACAGACTGCTGAATTACAATATCACAGCAGGAAATTTAATGAAAGGGTATGCGTGCGGAAACTGAAAACTGTACCATCTAACAGTTGCATTAGCCTTCCAACAAGACGGTTATAGTGATACTGCCTATGCATAACCTACCGTTTAGTGAAATGCGAGGAGTGATTTCGTTTTTCTAGGTCACCTGGCCGTTTCCACTATTCTGACGTGGTGGTCAGGCTTGCGCACTGCATTGATCCTGGTGACCACGCTGACTCGGTCTTCTCTGATACGATTATGTCTTAAAAGCTGGTTAGAAGCAATTAGCTGAAAGGCAATTAGGCTGATTTGGTCGTTGAATGCATGATATACATGTTACAGCACAATTCCATGAGTATGCAGCAGAACTGTTTTTATAGTTGCAACACTCCATCTGTCGCAAATCCAAACCATGCTGTTAAGTACAACAGACAAGTGGAGTCAAACAAAGAGTAGATGCGCATACATTCACAACAGTATTGTGTTATCAACACCACAGCCACCGGATGGGTTGCTTCAACTACTTTTGTGCACACAACGCCAGATAGCGAGTTCTGATCGACATATCTTCGCTAAAGGCCAGTAGCTTCGAATTGCGTACCGGACGACTTGTTCATCGCAGGCATGTCGCCAGATCGTGTCTGCTCACACTTATTTTACATTTCGGGGTTCGTAATCATAAATTAATGAAAATATTATTATTATTGTTGCGCAATCGAAACCCGAAGTTGTTAGCTTTCTGTGAAGCGATGCTAATCCGAACTTACCAGCCGACACTGTGTGCACAAAAGTGGTTGAGACAACCTATTGGGTTGCCATGGTCGTGATTACATAATAATTGGTTTGTTTGTATGCGTGTCTAATCCCTGTCTATCCTTATCTGTATGATGTATATAACTGAATGTTTTACGTTTGCGACTGATGAGAGTAAACGAAATGTTAACATATCGCAACATATGTCTTCTTTCTGCTCTGAAGAAAATATTAAGGTCGGTGTGCAGTCTGTTCCAAAATTATTTTGCTACCTGTCACCTGACAAGTTTGCGCAAACTGACGCGATATTTTTGTGTGAAAGCGTAAGAAGCACATCTAATTACAAACGCAGTTTTGCTGTAAAAGGGATCCATTTTAGCATAAAGCAGATGTCTCTCTTGTAGTCATGAAAACAATTGTGACAGTGTCTCTTCGCGTCTAAACTGTGGATGTTATGCAATTCAAACTCTGAACCACGTCCAACTTGAAGTGGGTGTCATCGTGCACTAGCACAGTGAAAATACTTCCGAGCACCAGTAACCGTCTTTCTTTTCAAAAGTCGATGAATCGCAGTCAGTTTTCACGTAACAGATTGCAGCTAATTGCTTTAGAAAGAGCTGTGAGGTTGGCTGTGCGTGCAACACATCTTATTCGAAGGGAGATCATGCTACGCTTGAGACTGAAAGGTTTGGTGTTGCTGCTTCTGAGAACTATTCCGATTCGGAAAGGAACGTGAGAGGAGGAGGCATCGGGGGAAATAGCATTAGTTGGTAAAGTATTTGAGGGAGGTAACATACGCAGCATCCAAGCGGATTTTTTACAGAGGTTTCCAAAAACTACAATTCATGGGGTCTTAAAGAACCGGTCGTCTTTTGTTTATGGGGAGCTTCGACGAATACTGTTGTTGACGAAATATTACAAAGAACAACGCATACGTTGAGTTGTAGATCACGTCATCTGGAGGCTACATTGACGCAAAGTGCCCTCCAGTGACGTGAACTTCAGTTTGGTTGGTCCGGACAGTTTCCCGGCGCGAGTTGTTCAAGGAATGCAACACTTGCAGTGGACGATCTTGTGACTGGCAGTGCGACGATCTGGGGAGCTCTGTTGTGCGGTTGACGCTGGACTGGATGTTTTCGTAATGAACACAGATTGTATGGTCATACATTTAGTCACCTTATATTATTCAAGCCAGTTGCAGACTTCTAATAAATTGGTCAAAATGTTTACATGGCGATCACTGATAAATACTCTTGTTTTTCGTCAATATCAAGTAATCGATAACCTAATAAGTTTGAATTATTTGTTCACAATACTTGAAGAGGTGTGAACAATTAAGCATCAACCAGTGTGGTCCAGTTGATACTCATGGCTGCCTAAAGGTCACATTTGTTTGTTTTTAAACATACGACATTCAAAAGCCAAGATTTGTAATGGTGCATTGTGATCGCAAATGTTTAAGTCATCTTCACTTTTAAAAAACGTGCATCAAACTCTGCTGATTTAGTTCATGAGCTCTTACTTATCACTTTGAATAACTAATGTGTACAGACAGCCCACCACATTCAGGTCCAACACGAAGTCAAATGGTCTAATGCCGTAATCGTTTAACCAAGCAAACGTGGTGCAGAAATTATTAATAAGGCAGACTGTGTAATTAAACAGTTTTCATTCGTTTGTGGTAGACAGAAGGTTGGACTTCCAGTCGAAGAAGAAAACACTTGTCTCCTAGGAGGAGGAATTCGTCACCATATATGACGATTCTTTATATATAGTTGGAAAGGTGAAAAGATGCATAAATATCTGGCCGTTGTTCAGTTACTGGGTTGTATGTTCCTCCGATAACTCACAAGCGGGGTTTTTCACTTCCTCTGATCTTGGCCATATCTACTTCGCCTTAACACATATTGGTACAATATTTGGCCATGATTTGAAGACAAATGATTCAAAATTTCGACAGATATGGTATCAGAAGCTAATTGGAATGAACACTTGTTCCATGTAGACGTTCAGTTTTTTTGTTACTCGACAAGAAACTATTGACATTGTATGCGAACTGGTAGTTTTTGAAAATACCTTTCTTCCGATGTGGATGAACCACCTAAACACCTAATTTCTATTTTGTAACGTCAACTGCAATTTTTTAAACATACCTTGCAGGCTGATTGACAGTTTTAACGGTATGCGGTCCACTGAGTCCATTTCTTGCTAGTTTTCAACAAGCTCCACAGAAGGACAATTAAGTATTGTTATTTAACAATCATCCTACTACGTTGATTTTTCCCAAAATACCAGGAGCCTATTGAACACTTTGTCCTGCGTGTTAATAGTGTCTAGCCTAACCTCATAGTAAAATATGAAGCGGAAGCCATCGAAACAGTGGCTAGTGAGCAGGGGAAATTAACACAGGGAACTTGACATCCCCGCGTATTGCAAAACTAGAATTTCTCAGTCAGAGGATGTTCTGGCGGAAGTTATTCGATAAGCCTGGTGTGTCTTGAATGAAATTGAACTGGAAAGTTTGACGAATCATATGAAGAAAATTTCTATTGAAATTCTGAAGCCGAATTTATATTCATGGAATGGTGCCAGAGCGTGAGTGATGTCCCAATAGTACAACAGTCACTACTTTACAACTTCTGTGTTACACTACCTTGTGATAAAAACCGTATTCGCACTAAAAGTTGTCACTTTTTACTACTTCGTGTGCAAAACCAGATAGACCTGCATAAGGTTGTCATGGTTTCACCCAAACAAAACAGATGGCTTTATAAATGTGTAACAGATTTTATCTCATTAGTAAGGATGCTTTCTACTAATCACATAATTATGGATTCCTTTGTGAGTTAAATGTATTGCTTTTGTCACGACAGTGATCTGATAACAGACGCCGAAACGTTAAGTGACTAATGTGGACAGTGTGTGATATCTGCTTGTTAGCAACCTAACGATACTGTTCTGGATATGTGAGATGTAGCGGAACTGCAACACATTGCTTGAGAAACAGTTAAAATTTGGTTAGTCAACCTGCGAACTTGATGATCGGTGGTGTATTTCTTTTTACGACGAATAGGTTACTATAGACTAATATTCTAATGGAAAATTGTCATCGAAATTTCTTTTGCTTATCTGTTTACAATATAGAAGATGATTTCGCTTTTTCGATTTCCCACCCAGCGTAGCGCTGATGCTGATATTGTATTCTTGTTGTGATGGCCTTTTTATACAAGCGAAAGAATCAGTTTTGATTCGGTCTGTGCTTATTCTGTCCTCTCAGTTGCCTTGTTGTCATACTTTTATCTTGCTGTCGTTTTCAGGCCACCGTGTCACTGAATCTCTTGGTCAGTGAATGGCGGAAGCGTAAACGTATTGTAAGTCATCTGCTAGTTGTCCTGCTACACCGTTTTCAAACTTTTCCATTTGTCATTGAATTTCAAGCGTAACACGCTTTGTTGAGATAGGTCGTTTAAAATATCTTGGTTCCAGTTAGGAGATTCCAGGTCTAATAGCCAACGTTTATATAGTGCAACTGACTCAATCCTGGGTATGCTCTGCAATATCTCTTAGTTGCAGTCAAGTGGTGTGGGGATTTCCTTAAACTTGTCAGAATATTCTAGCTCTTAATGACCATTGCTTAAACTTCTGTGGGGCGTTGTACAAGGGTGAAGAAGCTGGTTATTAATTGGCCGACCATTTGGGGGATCTAATGTTCCTTTCCAGTCATCCCTCAAGCACTACCACTGTCACGAATAAGTCGGCTTGTTACCATTATTTGCTGTTTCATTGAATTTTATCGCCAGTGCTCGTCTTTTTTAATTATTGTCCAGAAGCCTCGATTGTAAGACAATCGGATCTTGTGCTGATTTACGAAAATAAGTCTCTAAAACCTGTCAGTTGGATTACTGCTGTTGGCTTATCATAAGCTATCAAACGGAATGCGTCTATAATCTTTTGATCATCCACATTCTGTGAACTCTTTTTGCCGTCCCCGGCATACTTCGATTTCGATCACTAGCCAGTCGACTGTCTTTCGCTTTTCAGACGTTCGTTGCATGTGTGCTTAATACTTTCGTCTAGTTTTTGGTAACTGGTCAATATCTAGCCAGTGCGCGGTATGCCTTTTATACGAAAGCTTATGTGTTTGTGTTTCGTATTCTAAAAACCAGACACCTATTTCCAGTAGACCTCCAGAAGTGTAGTTGTATTCGACTCTTTTATAAGTTCAACCATATTCTTATAATTTTGTCCGCTCAACTCTCCCCCCTCTGCTTATCCTGTTCTACGTTGAGCGTATGGATGTGTTATTCAACAGAACGTCAGTATTTACGAAGCTATGGTACTTCATGTATGTCAGTGGTGTTTCATTTTGTTTGCAGGCGATGGAAATAGTGGACACCGTGGCCGAAGGGTATCCGAAATCCAAAAAGCAACTGATTGTGAGTTTGCGTCTGCTAATGACCGTTGCGGTTGATCTGACTTACCCCCACGTGTGTTGTTCACATTACCTCGACGAAGTGGTTGTCATGATGAATTATTTTGTGGTTCCACAGCCCTTGTTATAACGGTGCGTTCTCAGATTCTGTGAAAATTTGCCACATTGTTAGCTATGTAGTACGTAACGCTCAACTGCGCCCTAACGAGTCTAAATGAGTAGGTTAATAAGCTAACTACGTACTCATTGAGATAGTTCACCAGCATAATGTCGTAAATATTACAATACGTATAAAATTGTAAAAATTGGAATATCGCATGTGGTGTATGTCACTTAATCGCCATCATCAAAACACTAAATTTGACGGACTTGGGTGCATTTTGTGTCAACGGAATTTTAACCTCTCTGAGCCTCAGTCATCATGACCAAAGTCGCGTTGAAATTCCCTAGTTTATTTGTTCTTGTTTTGAGTAAATTACTTGCCAGTTGGCGTTTAAACGTGCTTTTAATCCACCTGCTCAATTCCAAAGGCTGAGTATATGAACACTGTGAACACCTCCCGCCTTCATTTCAGTTTGTTTTTCTCTTATTTATCTTATTCGCAGTTGGACATGGGCATTGAAACAGATGAAGACTGTGGTGTTACAATACCAACGTGATACCTGATCGTGAGAATGATGTCGCGTTGTTTCCTTAACGTGTACTTATTGTGATGTTAACAGTTTTGTTTTCTATCTTTTTGTAAAGTTATATTTGAAGATTCATATTTCGCATTTCTTGTCAGTATGTTTTTAATGATACCGTTTGTGACGTCTTATTCCACGCAACGTGCGACTGTGTAATGGTTGTGCAAATCTTTTTACGCTCCAGTTTTTCGGGCGTTCAGTGACGGTGTCTCAGTTGGTTTCATTTGTGCTTAGTTGGCTTTGAATCTCACGGATGCGCGGGCCATAATAGCATTTTGTAATGAATTACTTACATTATTCGCTGAATTTTTGTACTGTTCACTTGTGAACTCCGTCTGCTTATATCCTGATTATTTTTCATACTTGATAAGTGATAAAGGTTAACTCTGACAGCATCTAAAATCTAGCATTTCCGCACTCGTAGCGCGATGAATACAGGCAAGTGAAATTCGTAGACAATGTTAACGCACAGGTTTCTTCTCATGATAACGGTGTCACTCGGTAATAATTGTGCATTCACGATCAAAGGCGGTAATTAAAATAATGAAGCTCAAAGTGAGACTGTGGTCTTTGCATTCGGTTATTCCTTTCACAAGAGGAAGGATGCTAGTTGCACCAAACTTCTTTGGTGTGAATTTATTCCAGGATAGGTTGCTTAATAACGACTTTCTGGGACTGGTGAGCGATTGATAACTGGTCGAATAGCAAGAATCGCCAGGTTTATAACTGGGATCTCACACTCGGAACTGGAACCGAGTACTGGTCGGCTACCATTTCCCAAATGTCTATCCATGGGTTAGGACAGGTCTCTATGACTCCCGTCATTACAAAGCCACGTGCAGGATGGTTTTGAGCATCATCTTGAGAAGATTTATGCAAACAGCCACCTCACTGTTCTAAAAACATCACATAGACATAGGTGAAGGGCGATTATCATGAAACGAGGTAGTGTTTCGCTTAGTACTGAATGTGTAAAAGAAGTTGTACGTCACAAAGATGAGACGTCAGAAGCGACCTTTTTGACCCTGAACAAAATAGATTTCAAGGCTGTTTTTGATGTGGTGTCTCGTCGGTTGATATAACCACTAATTGAGTACATAGGCTGAGACGCAGAAATCATCTACAAGTGCGTTAGTTCCAAAACTTAGACGTACTGTAAGACGATGTGACGGCTCGGAAGGAGACTCTTTTTCCAGGTGATATATACTTTAGGAATCTAGTAGTGTGATATCTTTTCACCACAAACTAGGATAAATAATGAGTGGGTGGCACTTTCACTTAGGAAGCACATTCATTGGCAGGTCATCTGATTAAACCGCGAAGGCTTTAAACGTCGACTTCGTGATTTCCGTGGAGCTTGTGATATGGTACACTCATATTATTACTTAAAGTAGCTCTAGTAAATGCTTTTCAAAAAGTAGTTCGTTATTTACTTGAAAGGATATGCTGTCTGGCTGAGTACTCGTCGTAAGTAGGAACAATTAATCGGCATCTAGGTAAGTCCAGACAGATTTCAAGACTATCACAGCCCTGACGGTTCAAGTTCACTGAGTCAAGCGGAGAGGATGAAATATGTTAGTTGATAGTAAACTGCGGTCGAAGTGTATCAATTAGGTGCTGGCAGACTCAACGTAAGTAGCATCTTTGTATCTTCTTCTAAGCATCTGGGTTTCTACAATGCGAAAGCCCCGAAAGGTGCAAAATGCAAGATGTACAAATGCAATCTGGGTAGAAACGTCTGTCGTAGGTTAGAAGATGAGAGCTGGATAGGACTTCCGTTGAACGGTCTTCGGAGGTTCAGCAAACACCTTCAAGGGTTCCCAAATGTCTGAAATGTAAGCAAACACGAAGAGTGAGCAGCACGAATGAAATATGCAACTCACTTGCAACAGAAGTTGAAAGTATGCTATGTTTCAAATGATTTGTTGGTTTTCAGAGGGTTTTGCAATTTTTTCTTAAACGTTTTCAAAAGAACGACTCTTTATACCATAGGGACGTAAGTCAGGTTCCAGTAGATATACAGTGAGTGTTGGGACTCAGCACAAAAATCTAAAACACTGGTTAGTGTGAAGAACCCTATGCAATTGATGTGCCTAGGTTAAAAATGGGCAAATGGATTAATGACAACGCCTAAGAATAGTGCGCGAGTGTCCTCAGAAGAGTCATGGGAATGGATGCCAGTTGAAGTGAGATGAAATAATTAACATAAGTTTGGGGCCGGTAGTGTTATCCGCGCAATCGTTTAGTGGGAAATGCTATTGGCTTAGAGGTATCCGTGGTTTGCACAAGCAAGGCAAATGCCTCCTTGCAAACAATCTGGTATGGCCTAGCAACGCGTTTGATGTGGTGCTGCAATTCGAATGAACGGTGGAGATCGAAGGTGATTATGAGCCAATGAGCAGACAGGAGTGACCGTGCAGCGTGGGCATCGATGCCAGTCGTGCTCCTCTTGCATTACCAACGTTAAGTGGTGCTTACGACGTCGCAGAGTTCGATGCCGGCTGAGATGCGCCGCGGCAAAAAACGGCACTCATGAATGAACGACAAAGGCTGTCTCTGGCTCGGTCCTGTATGTTGAGGATGTCATGGAGGAAATTGGATGAGCAACACGTTGGGAAGTATGAATTATCCGTGCCAAAAACCTGATGTGTTGATATATCTGATCTGGTGTGGGAATAACCTATCGAATTGTGGTGCTGTTGCAAGCGTCAGTGGTTTGAGCCGACAGGACGTTCAATCCGAGGTGTGTACCGTGCTGCTTACGACTGTAAGAGCTACGTCTTTGGAAAGATGGCCAATACAACCAGTGCTGTCAGATTTGCTGAGCCGTGAATATTAAACTATGCCAGATGCTGAGTTAGTGAGTCGACCGCAGTGTGGCAACAGGATTTGGGATTAAGATAGGTCACTAGGGCCGTGTTTGCTACTGAGTCTCATGTTGGGATAGGTCAGGCCGACTGACGCTGTTAGGTAAGTGTGCGAGGAGACCAATCTGAACTAGAACGATTAGGTTTTCCGCAAAGGTGTTAAATAGCCGTATGACTAAACAATGATGGCGGCGTGCACAAGAACCGGTCTCGAATAGGATAAAACTTTGCAGCTATGCCATGATGCGGATGGCGAATGAAACGGATGCAAGTGAAAACCACCGAGAACCTGCGAAAATGTTTAGGCGCGGAGGTTTAATTGTGTCTGTTGGCGCTGAACTTGTGCCCTGTCAGATGCGTAGGCTGAGCACGTGTTCATTGTTAGAAGCATGGTTGGCAAACGAGGCAACCGGATGATTATAAGGCGATGGAATAATATAATGACAGTGAAAATTGAATATTTTAGTAGTATCGGTAACCCTGTTTATAACCTGCTGCTGCGTAAAGAAAAAGTATGGCGTCAAAAACGTTAACGCTGATAAACCTAGAAATAGCAGTGGTAAATGACACGCATAATCAAATCGGTAACAACACGGGAAACGGACAATAAACGTACCTAAATGAGGGTCGTCGAATTACTACGCGTCGTATAGAATGAGAGACCACATAGAAAGAAACGGACTTACCAACGATCGCGGAACTGTTTATAGGACCCCAGCTGCAACCGTGTTTTCCCGCTTGTCTGTTCTGTACGCTTGATTCTCTGTACGTCTGTTTTAGGTGGCCTGACACGAACTCAGTGCCACTTTCTTCAGTCGTGCAACTAATTACACGCAGCGTGTACTTGTCCTTTTCCTAACGAATCGTCTATTATTCCATTCTTCAAGGCCGTTTAACCCGAACCCATTCGAGCGTTGTTTAACTCACCCGAGGGTTCCACGCACTTTCCGTTGGCGCGCTTTTGAGCGCTCGTGAGTAGGTTATCGGCTGTAGATTTTTTATTGGTCACTGCGATCAAGCAACTGTCCGTCACCCGGAACGGATGTAACTTTGCGGTACATAGGCGGAAACATTCGTCAAAACGTCAGTCATGACGGCGACAACATATCGCACTTCATCGACCTTACCGTGACATTTCGTGCACATTTTTCAGAAGGGTTTTCAAGGACATTTCAGATGTCGACAGGAAAAAGCTGAAGCTTTTTCAATCGAGAGCCAGAAGAATTATCTAGGTACATAAGTAACTTCGAGCAGAATGGTGACGAGATCGCGGTGGCACAACATATATTAAAGAATTACCGAGGCAATGCTCTATAGCAGGTACGTTTTGGTTTTGCATACGCCGTGTAAACAGTGGTCGCGTTAAAGAAGAGCGGCTCTACGGGTAGATTGCCCACGTTTAACGCACACAACCTGTAGGTTCAAGGACAGTTAAGTATGCTCCAATCATGCACACAGCGTCATCTTCCTTAGGTTTCCAAATAGGCGTCATCGAAATTTTCAAACAATCATAATAATTTCCCCAGTTGATCACCACCTACCGTGAGTTAGGACTTTGTAGTGCGGTATGTTTCCTAAAGACCGCCATTCGAACCACTGACTGTGACCTTGTCACCAGTGCACAACAAGCGACAAGCTACAGAACGCCAAGATATTTACAACGCTGGACCTACGGTCTGGATATCGGCAGGTTCCAGTCAAGCAATCGGACTGAGATGAAGCAGCATTCACAGTGGGAGAAAAGCAATGCCGCTTAAAATGTATGCTGC
>LUCH01005029.1:11124-33451 GCA_013368495.1 Paragonimus heterotremus
ACGAGGAAATGGTCGAGAATATTAATACCTACAATGATGAAGTTCAATTTGAAGGTTTGGAAGGAACAAACCATTGGCCACGGATACGGAATCAAAGTGGAGTAGAAGTAGGCGGAAGATTAACACACCATCAGGCAATCAAGACACACGGAGAACTGTGCACTTCACATTAAGTCATTAACGCATTCAATCTCTGAAGTATCGCGCTGTGAACGGAAATTCGGTTCTCGATAAACAGACGCTTTTCTCTAATCTTTAGGGGAAATAATTTACACTTTGGGATTAAGTACAATGGAATGTGATGCAGACCGAACAGGAAGATGTGCACGCACAGTCAGCTTTGATAAACCTATTGTCACACCGAGAATGTGACAAAGCGTGCCGCCCCATGATGAGGCAGTTGTTAAAAGAATTAGACTAACAAGAGTAGCTGCATGCTAAGATGACAAGAATATCGTTTAATACTCCCTGGCTAATTCGAAGAACGGTTTGGGTTAACGAGACCCAACACTCTGAGCATCAATATCCCACAATTCGTTTACAAACGTCTTGGATTTAGCATGGGACCGGGTGTTGCACGGAATCCGAATGAACCAACTACAGAAAAATTCCAAAAGATTAGGTAAACCTCTTGCTAGAACGTCCGTTGAAAAGTAAACAGTCCACATGGTGGAACAATTCTGCAGGCAACACGGCCTTTTTGCATGGTAAGCCGGAATAAACGGGAAGTGAGACATGCGAGAGGCAGGACATACGTCAGGCTTGAGTGCATACTGAGCAATTAAATATACCAAACGTGTAGCATAGTAATTCCATTGGTTTATAATGAATAAGTGACTACTGAAAGCAATATTCAGTGTGGGAAAGACTGCTTGAGCCAATAATAATGTTCCACCTGTGGCTGACTTCGCGTTTCCTGATTCGCTACGTCCTCTTTCTCTTATCCGTTCGCACTCATCGCCCAAATGTTCATAAATCGTTTGCTGCTTCCACTACATATGTGAAACTAAATTTTGTTAAGAAAAAAGAAACAATTGTCAAACGCAAGTGTCTTCATTATAAAATCGGTGATAGTCACTGAAAATCTAACCAGGACCCAGAAATGATAGTTGTCTCATCGAACCGCGTTAAATTGATACAGCCAATAAACCTTTGACTTTTTTTCCTTTCGATCGTCCGTGAAGAAACAATGTACAATTTTGTAATAAATTTTAGTCACATATACACACACAGAAGCCAATGCGGAAGCGCAATGAGAAATGCAACACAACAGAGATGATCAGTTTACAAAGCCTCATTGATGGCTGTACGAGTGGGCGATTCAGATTTGTTAGTTGCAGGACGATGTTTACTTGGACTCTGTCGACGACGTCGAAATGCGTTTGTAATACGTTCGAGGACAGACGGCTGAGCTTGAGCATCGATACGACGTTGTAATCGAACGAGGTAATTGGAGGCCGTTTGCTGATCACCAAAACGTAACCAGAAGACATCTGCATGTGATTTTCGAAACTGAAAATAGCAATATATTAAACACGATTGACATTTGATATGACAAACAGGCGATATGCCTAACAAGAAACATTGCCTGCCAGAACATTTAGATCGCCTCCCAAAAACGAGATCGGTATGGAGTTGGAAAATCATGTCGTAGTAAAGTGAATTATTTATAAACAAAAGTTGTTCAGATTTGTTGGGGAACAACGTCACAATGTGACTAGTCACGTTCGAAAAGACTAATATATTTGGTTATCCTGAAAGTCACTAAATGTTGCATGACAGTTATTCCTAAAGTCTCATATTTACCTGTAGATTAGCGGCAGCCTGGTGTTATGCATCGGTATGCCGGTTGCGTTTTAGCATTTTTCTGTGTAAATGAAAAATAGTTATTTCCCACATACCTTAGCTGTATAATGTAACAATGAAAGAAACCGTTTCCGATTTTATGCAGTCTTTGACTTTCAGCTGAGGAATCAAGCGAGAAGTTAGCTGGAAATATGCAAACAACTTCTAGTGTTCTGGTAGAAACTAATCTCAAAAGAAGATGTGTAGACTTGGTACAACAGGTTGGTGTTCCACTCAAAACTGTGTGAAATCACTTAAGTAAAACTGGAAGAGGAAGAAGCCTGACCAATCGTCATTGTATGAGCCGAACATCCAAATGTAAATAAGTTCGGATATATATGCTTCATAGCTACCGTGAGACAGATATTAATCACCTCTGTCACGCGTTTTCAATTGTGATGAAGAATGAATTGCGTGCGACCGCAGAAAACTTACACAGGTATAAACCGCATTCAGCATAAGAATGCTTAACTTGTATGAACACACTAAAGTTCAGTATAGCCGTATTCCTTCAAATTTGACCACTCTAAAGTGTAGGAACATTCAGTATCATTTAATGGGCTACGTATTCATTCAAATTAGATGCTGTCGGTCAGTTGTGAAGCATTTTGCATCCAGAACCAAATTAATAAATAACATCGGAAATCGCGATAGCTTGGTGGTAGCGAAATTTGATTAAACAGTTTCGGATTTCAGCCAAATTACCATAACCACATCCATATACGTTTCGGCGGTTAAGCAGAGTCCAGCCTATATGATGAACGTTTTGTGATAGAAAAGTGGAACATTTTGGACTCGAATATTCTTTAATTAAGGCTTACAACTGATATATACCTTAATCAAATTGGGGAGGTGGGGATCCGCAAATTATGCATATCAACAACATGCACGTAAACACAATGTTGATTACCTCACATTTGTGCACATGACAGATTTACTGATCTTGATTCTACACCACTTACTACATCGTTATTGGTCAGATATGAAGATAGTTCAAATGAAAGAGACTTCAAAACATGCATTATTCCAGTCAGAGTTATATTCAAACTGCTCGGGTGTTGTTTCCAAGCTAACCCAGTTTGAACGCAAGTGTACGGAGCGGCAAACGTTGAAATAGAATTCGTAGACCGTCACTTGAATTTATGTAGTGGGATAAATACGATTCTCGGTAACCTTAACATACCAGTCGTTGACAACGCAGTTGTCCCACAACGCGCGTGTAATGCTACGGAAATACCAGTAACTAGAAGGATAGCTGACACAACCCAATCGTCACATGTGTAAGCTTAATTCACATATCACATGGACGTCTTTAGGCGGTATCTCATCAATTTCACGTGTGACAGAAACGGGATACGTCGAAATAATCGACGAATCAAGGGACCGAGAGGCAGTCTAAGAGTTGAACAAGTTAATCAATCTTAAAAAACATGCTGCAAAAACTGAGAATCAATTAAATCCTTGTCGTGGCAAGAATGTGTACAATTTACGGTGAGCACTAACAGTGAACATCCAGTCTACTGCCCCTGTTCACATGGATCCGGCTGAAAAGTCCACGAGAATGTGAAGACTGCGATCAGTTTAAAACAATCAACTACTGGACACTTACATCAAGCACACACTTCATTTTTCGTCGTGGATCCATCTGTCGGTCGTTAATTATTTGATTTAACAGCTTTATCAGATGTGCCGTATTTCCGAGCGAGGCCAAACGCTGCGGGTCAATGTCCGACTGTAGAAAACCCAAAAGCGGATGTAACAGTTAGGCATGATATTAAGTTAAACGGAGAACCGAACAAACCAATTCAATGATCGAAATCCGAAAATTATTAAGAAATAGCAAAGCAATCACAAGAACAGTGACGGTTTATTTGTGTATTAATTATACGCAACTACCACCTATCTACCGTATACCTCACTAACCATACATCTGAATTAACGCAGATTTGTATATTGCGCAAATCAAACCATCATGGCAGTTTTTTGAGACGTGCGTCAGACAAAGCAATGAATGTGATGCTGAGTACACCGGATCAGAATTAGAGTAACGTTTCCGCATACAATGAATTATTCCATAACGGCTGCTCTTGTAGAAACGATGTGAAGTCTGCGGAAAAGCAGGACAACGAAAAAGCAATACACTAATCGTTACAGCTACTGATTTTTCAATGCGTAATTCTACTAGGGGACCTGACAATTCAGTCATACCAGTATCAGGTCGGTGGCACAGTGCTCAACACGGCTGCCTCACAAAAGCGTGCTCCCAGGTCTAAGAACGATTGTGGCAAGAACATGTTCCACTGACGAGTGCAAACAAAAGCGATATCCAAGTATAATTCCTCTTTTTGAAACGGACAGCTGAAAATTCCATGAAAATGCGAAATTAACTATCGCCAAAGATTACCGAGCTCCAGTATGGTTTCACTGTGCATGCAAGGGGAACGCTCGTCAATTAATTAACAAGTGAAGTCTACGTGACAAAAACGAAGTGAAGGTGCAACAGGAAAATACAGTTCATTAGGTAACCACTATAATAAAACAGACTAGAAATAATCGTATACACCATCCACCTTCCATTTATAACGGTCAGCTTTCGTGTTCTTTAACGATGGCTGCAGTAAGGGGAGCACTAGAAATATAATTAGCGGACTAGTTAAAACTTTACTAGAACCTCTTTCTGATTACATTGACTGAGGATGAATTTGTTATGATTAAAACCACGAACTACATAGCTGAGGAGGGAAAATGTAGAAAAGTAAGATCTCGTGAAGATCGCCCTGCGTTCACCTGCTTAACGATGAGTTTATATGAGGCCAATCTAAAAATACATCGTCCTTTTTGTATTAACACAACCACTAGTGTTGACGTCCTCCTAGAGGATGTAATCCAAAACGACCGTAAACTATGAGAGAGTTCGTGGGTGACTGAACTAGACAGTGTGATGGAATTGCATTGAAGCGGTTTCTTGAGTGGAGAAAGTTCATCCAATCAGTGTTCGCGCACAAGCTGCTACAGATGGAATTATGGTCAAATCGGCGCCAATCAAATATAAACGACGATTAGCTGCTGTTGAATGTGTATCTCTTTCAAACAACCAAGTTGTTAGATGCAAGGTGAAGATTTCTGGCTGTACCTATTCGAAAATGACCATTTTCGGGTGGTTCCGGAGGATTTCAAAAACGTGACCGAAGTGATCAGAATCAAAATTTACTTTCAGAGGCTCGCAGCCTTTCAGACGTTGGTGAAGGATAAGTCAAAGATGATGCTTGACGTAGTGAAGAAGTTCAACGAAATCGCGCTGGGCATTTATGAAGGGGATAGCATTTGACAATCCGGACGACTACCAATTTGGACAAGCAGCAAATCCATTTGCTTCTGGTCCAAAAGGACTGCTGGACTAAGCATCCGAAGGGAACAGATGATATTTTGACGGCGATTTCAAGATAAACGTTCATAACCGAGCCCATAATGCCTACATCAACAGAAAGACGAACAGTGATAAGCTCACATGTGATACCAGAGTGGGTAGTAATGTCCGTGGCTTCAGCGGATGTAAACAAGCTGGATAAAAATACCGCAGAAACTGTAGACGACAATGAAGCTGATAAAAGTAAAGGTATCACCGCCCAGAGTAGCACAACAGAAAAAAGGAAAACTGACTCAGCTGCGGAAGGAAAGGGTACCGGTGGAGTGATCGTTCACCTGGACGGTCTAATGAATTTAGAAACTGTCTGACGACTGCTTTTCGTAACGTGAACGAAAAATAAGTTTTGACATCAACAGGGGGTTGGAACAATGCTTGATCAATAGGGGACAGTTGTTTCGTGGATTCCTAGAAAAATAAAAGCTCGAGTTGATATCGTGGTGGACTATCAGGCGGAAGGTGCGAGTATTCCAACTCTCGGCGGAATACCTCAACACAGGGGGAAGTGCATTGAAAAACCCACAGCGAGCGGATCGGGGACAGCGTGGGCGACCGGATGAGTCATCAACCGACTGGATCGGACCAACGGGCGAGACATGGCGAGCAAAATAGGATGGACGACCAAATCGGAGGCGCGATTATTCCAACACTCGCAGGAATATCTCGATACGGTCGTGGAGTACGGTCAAAGCCCACAATGGATAGATGGAAGACAACACGAGCGACTGGAAGAGCTATCGCCGAACGAAATTGGACCAACGGACGAAGATTGGCAGGCAGAAAATCCCCAGATAGAAGGCGCCGACGTGTCAGCGGAAACCGGGGGGTGTTGTGGACTGGAATTTTGACTCATAAACGCGAGCGCGCGCGTGGCATGGTAACTAGCTTGTTGGACAATAAAGATCGTGCTTTATTGGACGCCTTTTCGTTATAATATCAGTGATAGTCTGAACGGTTGAAGCTACATCCTGCCAGTTAACCAAGTAAATGAGCAGGGAATGTGTACTTCAAAGCAACGCATGAAGCTGACTATCGGTGCAACTCCGAAGGGGATACAGGTAATCCCTGACAAGGATTCTTTAGTTGGAGCAGACATTGAGTTGAAAGATTAGTAAGCAGTGGTTTGGTGTTCATACTATATGGCTTATCCATCTGACTTTAAGCAATTTCAAAATGAGAGGGAACAAGGATTTTTTTCAAATTTCACTGCTAAAAAGTTCACCTATCAACCCCAAGTTGCTCACCCGCCGATGTCACTAGAGGTGTGCGATTGAACGCATACCTCGACAGTTTAAAATCGCAATATAGCATATATGCCTAATTTTTGGTAACCATGTTCGATGTGTAACAACTAAATGAAGTTCGATGAAGAAAATACTTCAATTGACAGCATTTTGTACTGTCTCAGTTAATCCGGACATGGTAACTAATGAGGTCGGCTCGTAGACTGCATTGGAACACCTCGAATTAAACGAGTATCGACTTCACTTACAACTTCCACAATGCTGTATGATAAGGACTTCTGGTTCACCTGGCAGTGCAGTGAGGAATGACAATGAAAATCACGCATGCAATCGATGGCAAACATCCTGCCAACGACCAAGAAGGATTTGATGGAAACGAAAGGAGAGGTGGTTGCACTCCACAGTCTTGCAGGAGTGAATACTGCTGACGACTAGCAGTCGCAGATCACTGGTATATCTCCCTCAATAAGGGAAGAAAACTTGACTCCGGAAAAGTGAAAATGACAAACATTCGTATAGGGTTGACTATTACCAAGACTTCACCGAGGTCGACTAATCCCAACCAGCCAAGGCATAGGTGACTAGCAAGCTGCGCAGGCAAAACTGAGTTACATTGTATGAAATCCAGTGACAGTAGGTCTTAGCCGAGAAACCCGCAGTTTGTGCTGTTTTCAAAGTAAACTACAGTTCCAGCTTCACATCACAAGGTGGCCACTGTCACGTGATTCACAGGCCGCATACGAGCTGAATGTTGTCAGATTACCCAAACCTAGATGAGAACGGTCGCTGCAACGTGGACAGAACCCGCGACCTAATGTACAGTAGTGGGGCATCACTACCACTGAGCTGCCTAGAGATCAACCCCAAAGGAAGTGATACTTTATTATTCGCCATACAACAATTTTATGACAGATCCAGCTGAGCTGAGAAACTAAGAGATTCGTACCCCAAACATATAGTAATGTCCAAAAAGCGTCAGGATTGTGCGTTTAGTGTAACTGTACAAAGCATGGACACAACCGTCCTGTAGTTGTACAAACCCCATTAATAATCACGTAAGCTTTCATGCACTAAGTAGAACAGCATCAAAATCAATGTTTACTAGAAAATAACAGTACGCAACTAAGCGATGTTGAAAGAAATCATTATCAGAATTGGAAAAATATGTTCCATTGAAAGGAAATACATCGCTGGCACTGTGAAGTATACTTGTCCACTTACTTACATTGTGAAATCACACAACTGCATAAAAAGAGGATGGTTTCCACAAAATATAAACGCAGTCCACCATATGTGATTATGATAGAAAGTACTGGAAACAACTAGTAAAACAGAACACACAGTCGAGACTCCGAACAAATGAGAGCACAATGGAAACACTTTCCGAAACAACAAAAATGAAAAGCCTACAGAGTACAAAAAGGGAAAAATTGCTGTCATCGACAAAATCAATTAGTCGAATGCTTTGTCGTTGACCATTGGTGCCAACTTATTGCCTCGCTCTTTCATTTGCAGAGCTTACTGATTGTGGAATGCTTTACTTTGTAAAACAAGCAACCTAAATTGTTTCACAAAGCTTGTAGTTTTGAACGGCTCGTCGTCTTATATACGCATGGATTCATATTACTGAGAGCAGAATAAACAGAGGTCCGTTATATTTTCCTATTGAGCCGTCGCGGACTCCATTTGAGGCTGGTCGTTGACCAACTGGGTCCACAGACAACATTCTCAAAAACAACAACTGAGGTGTCAGATATACCACCTTGAGATTGCAACTAATGACCGTGTCAACGGTGGAGACTGTATACCATGCTTAAAGCTAGCAACGCGCACGGATAGGACAAATAAATGAAGAAACCGGACCTGTGGAGTTTCGATGGCAGAGGTGCATGAAGTTGCACGCCAACGTCCTGTAAGTGTACTAACATTCGATTGACAGCCGGCAGGCGGCCGAGATTGGTCCATATGCGCGCATGCGTGATGGGAGAGAGTATTGGGCAGGAAACGTTCAGCGCTGTGACTGCGACAGTGTTGACACAATGCACGTCCGCTACCAGAGGTACCTAGCGGAGTGGAGGCAAGCCAGTCACTAGTGGTTTTGTGAAAGCTGCTGGTAGTAACTGAACAGGAAGTACGACGGCCAACTTCTCTGCGATTAGCTGATGCGATAGAGGGTACGCAAATCGGCAGTGGACAGTAGGATGATGTGGTTGCATGATTCAAAGAAGAAAGGCTGAGCGAATACGGTTGATTAGCCACGAATACCATTGACTTAGGTCTTGGAACAGGATGTTGTAGTCCCAAAAATTCGTTCGGCTAAAAATGGGTGGTGAAACAGACGGAACGAAAAACGTTAAAGTCTATAACATAAAAAAACGAGTTGTACGAGGGAAGTGTCAAAGAACTTAAATACAAGCTTAGTGGAAGTGGAGACAGAAAGTTACAAAGTAGCTGTGAATGGAAAAGCTACAGTTGATCCTGACAGCTTGCAACACGCTTATTAATCTGCCTGAGTCAAACAACGATTCCGTTAAAACTGTGAACGGCCCCAGTGAGGCACATGCAGAATATAGTAAATAAAATCATGCGAACAAGAGTATGCAGCCAAGCATTGTTACTACGAGGAAATACGGGCAAGCGTACATCTGATCTTGAATCTGAATTGAACATAAAGATAGGAAAAAGTAATTGAAAAAATAAAGTGGATGGTTCAGATAAAAATTTCGAGAATGAAGTTGAAAATAGCTTTTTTACACAAGTACAAAAGCACCATTAACAGAACAACAGTCAATATCTCAAAGACAGTGTCCTTTATGATCAAATTTCATTCATAGGCTGATATTCATGTAAAGCGTACAGTCTCCATAAAACAATCGTATATGAATAAATGAAATCCGGCAAAACACATGAGGCGCAGTTTTCCTCAAAAACGCAAGTGGTAACTTTAGCTGAGCTTCGGTGGATATATTTAACCGGTATAGCACAATAGAAAATCGCTGACTATCGGAGAACCGTTAGCATCATGCTGTTATCATCTAAAAGAACAGACTAATTTCGGCGGAATTTTTCGGGTCCTTATGACAGCAGAATAACTTTATCGATCCATATCAGTCTCAGTTCATCATTGATGCTTTAGCTTGCTTTATTTAATCAACTTTTCTGTCCTTAGAAGGCAAGCGGTTTTCAAGAGTATAGCACAGGGATTTTGAATATATGAGAGAATATGGCGATCAACCGCCCCCCCCCCAATATTCATGCCAAGGGGGTTAGTATTGAAATAGGTCCCAAGTTACATGCATCAATGGTGAAACGCCTTCAAAACATGCCATAAATTCGGGCATTCCTGATGCTCTCATTGTTTGCGTTTCACTTCGCTTGACTTCCCAAAGAATCGACTTTACCTTCGGAGCTCAACATTCAGAGACATCTTTTCTCAAGCAAGTGGTATAACGCACGTTCCCTATCGTTCAGTAAGTTCAAACACATTCACACTTCCCATTCGTAAATGGACGAAAATTCCGCCGTTTTTAAGGAATATGCACAACTACGAGTCAGGAACAAAGCTGTTTCTAGATCTCAGTCTAAGAAACATTTGACTGTTATAATAAGCCATAACTTGAAGTAGGTTCTGTACGTGTTTCGCTACAGATAAAAGAATCACAGTCCATGTCTTACGACCAAAGTCTTTCAGAACGCTGTATAATCTAATGTGCAATTTCATGAATGCACACTGTTCACCGATAACTTTTCAAGGTCTTTCGACGTCTTAAAAGCATGTAAGTGGTTTTTTCCTCATATTTTGTTTGACCCACATAATCCACTCTATACCGATCTTCGTAAATGTACATCCACCTCTCCAAATAGATCCGGTCATATATGAATAGAGGCTTATATTCGCGTTTACGCTTCCTCCGTTATATGTTATGTAGCGTGATTCCTATTTAACGGCGAAGTTTGAGCTCACAAGCTGGCTGTCAGACTTAATCACATTGTCTACCAAGCAATTGACCATGTAACTGCGGAATATTCACGTCCTGAGGTGCATATGGTAAGTTCTTGACTTAAAATTACTTCCATATCATTTGTATGAAGTTCAAAAAACGCGCATTACACATGGATGAGATAAAACAGTGCAGTACTGCTGAATTCTCAGCTATCACGAGAAACCACTTCGAAGTGGCAGATGTCAACACTATGAAAGTCGTCAAAGAGCGGTGGTCGCTTCAAACCATTTCAATCACGTAACTAAATGCAGAGTAATCAAGCGCAGAGGTAGTCGGATTGGGTTCTAACTTGCCCTGAATTGCATTAATCATATCTACGGTATAACACAGCATAACTCAGATGGGTTTAGTGAATAATCGACAAACAACAGCGCTTTACGAGATCAGGCTTGGCTAAAAAAACATTCCGACTATGAAATAGGTTGGAAAAACCGAGTCCCTTTGTTCTCCTGCGGAGAGCAATAGCAGGGAAACCTTATCAGTGTACTTGGGATATTCGTGGTTGAACACCCCAGCCATGATCACGTATGGCACCGGTAAGAACTCAAACCCACTGAATGATTCTAGCATTCGAGAGTTAACGATGACTTAACGTATTACAACTTAACTGATAATCAAACTGAGTCCGTTAATGTTAACAGTACAAGCGGAAAATATGTATAACCACCGTCTGCGTAGAATAAAAGACGAGATAGAATTTTTGTGTTCTCTTTGCTTCAACGTTTGCCGGTTAAAATTCACCTGATGGGCACACCTGATAAGTTGCAACAACCACGATCCTGGCATTGTACTCTCGACGAAGTTTAAACGATGAAAGCATACTACTTGTATTACCAAAATAAGTAACAACTGCTACAAATGCAAAACGCGACGAGCAGCCGCAAAGTATTCGAAGCGCCCATTATCTTGTTTGCGCAACAGCATGTATCTCACACAGGATATCTGAGTCTTTTACAGTTTCGAGGATAAGCAATCCACACAGGTGTTCAAGTTCCTGATTAAACTCTGTTAGAACTTTGGATTCTCAAAATAAATCACTGGCTTCAGATAACTCCAAAGAAAGAAAACCGACGGGGAGTCAGTTTCGGAGACCAGATAGGTATCACTCTTGGTTAGCCTTCATTGATTCACTGACCAAAGAAATAAGACTTGGCGAAAACACCAAGCGCACTATCGTACGGGAGCCCGAATACATAATGTACGATGACTGGAAGTTCACCAAGGGGCTTCATATTTCGAAAAATGAATGGTTTATACCAGATGAAATATTTGGATGTAAAATCACCTAACCTAATACAGTCAGTTAAAAAATAAAATCTCACAAGCTTATCTCGCCAGATGACAACCCAAACCAACCGGCCAGTAGTACGTCATGAGTCTCTTCAAATCGGTGAACATCTTCAACAGCCCAGTAGCGTGTACTACACAGGCGACCACTGAAGTGAACCACATTTTTATCACTAAACAAGGTCCAAAGCATACCAACTTGTTCTAAAAAATAATCACAATTTTTCATCCTATGATAGAGGCACTGCACACGGCACAGCGTTAGGACGGAAAAGGTATCTTACATTAATATTCTCCGAACGGAACTCGCTCACAGGCCTAGATTAGTAAGCTGTTGTGTGGTGAGTTGAAGGCGTGATGTCGCCTTTCTCCAGCTTCTAGGTTGTAATTCATGGTGAAGAATTCCTGATTCTTTCAATCAGTGAATGCACTGCAAAAACAGCCATACGTAATTTATCACTCGTTTAAGTGTAATTGGTCGATTTGCTGGCAATGTGTTATCACACACCGAAAAATAAAGTCATACACTAAGGGGAATGAAATCGATGGTGTTACCCGTTCAACCAGATTTACCGTCGAGTTGCAGCGAAGCCAAGCATATCGAAATCTGTTACGAGCCGCAAGCCTGGCGACCTTGCCGAGACGATCGAATTTCACCCGATACCTGGCGCCTAACGTTGACTGAACCAAAGACAAACAGCGAATTCGTTCGGTTCACCCCGCAAAACCCACGGTTTGCCCAATATCGAGTATACATAGACCAATGCGTCATAGCCACTGAGACCATTTGGACTACAGGCATTGACCATTCAATTCAGTGGTGCGCCCGTGAATCGTTCTCGCAAGCGGTCCAATGCACATCCGGACCGACTTGCGCTCGCATCACACCCAGTCTGGCAAGCTGGCAACTATCCTGCCATTTGCCGACCAAGCTCAGAAATTTTGAGTTGGGGGCGCACGCACTCACACGAACATCTATGAAATGGGGACACCCCAGGAGCCTGTTCGCAATGTTACAGTGAGATCAACGTTACGCGTACGACGCTGGATAACACTGGACGGCACTGTCAACGTTTCGAACAACTATACATTAAATTGTTTTCCATAGGCATACAAAAAACAACTCTGGGTTACTGAAATGACAGAAAGTAGCGGAGATAAAGGAAATTCACCAGTCTGGTTAGCATGTGGTGTCTACAGATCATGGACCTTTATTCTCCAGCTGTCCTCGAGAATGACGAGATTCCTATATGAAACGACTACAATTCTTCGTTCTATAAGGGAAACTGAAGGCACGATTCGTGATTATGGTTTATAGACAACCATTCCTATATTATCAAAATAGATGCTAGAACATCATGTGACAGCCACAAAGAAATCGGTCTTGTTTCCATCAAATCCGAGATATCAACCGGACTCGTAATGCACGGTCTCCTAAAGCAAAGAGAACCAGACAAGACAGAGATAAACAGGATTCTCGATTGATTACGAACGTATGGAGGATACTTTTATATTGTGATAGACATTGAAGCAACGGCACTTCTCTCAGTCAAAGGTTGTAATATTTCCGAAGTGGAAAGGTGTTACCTGCCCAGTTGCGTGAAGTGCACTCTGGGGCTGGCCCCATCATTCAGGAGTCTCGGCGAGGTATACCAATTCGTTGAAGTTAGTGCACGCTCACTGTGAACGCAAAGCGCGCAAGTTACGGGCAGCTCAAACGGGCGCCTTTCATTTCAAGTGACGTTCGACAGAGATGCTCGAAGTCCTGGAAGACACGCCTCAGACTTCCGAGAATCTCCAATTTGAGGTTTCTGCAACGCAGTAAAGTGACTGGCATTAAGTGTGCGTACGACCTTGTTCTACTTAGTTCATCGGTAGATAGCATGCAAACCATGTCGAACAAATGAAATGATGTGTTTGGTCTGTATGACATGTGCTTTTTACCCTCAACGTAAACCTTTGTCGTTTACAGCATCACAAAGACATTGGTTTGCCGATTAAAGGTAAGATGTAAATTATGTGCAAGCGCTTAGTTTTGCGGTATGGTTCAGAGATCTGGTCCATTAGTGCGGAAAACATAACTGGCACCTCGATATTCGACTGCCGTCGTCTCCGTCAGTTAGATTGCTTTAAACTGGCTGACTGTGTGAACAAAGCGACAGGCCGTTGGCGTGTATTCGGGAATTATGCAAGTTCGCGACCGATAACCGAACCGGTGAAAATGCGCATTATTCGCTGGTTAGATCGGGTAATCTGTAAGCTAACGTCTGCCGTACCGTGTGTTTTCCAGCGCGACCGCTGAATGGAGAAAATTGCAGGGGGATAAGACGATGACGTGATCACGGACAATGAAAGTCATGACAGTTCAGCTGAATAAAGTTGGTAGGTGTCACTAGTCCGCTTGGAGAGGTCGCGGCTTTCCACACTACTGGTTTGAAACGTTCAGGCATAACAGTGTATCGCAGTCAACGGAATTTCTCCTCTTTCTCGAAGCTCCATTGTTTTTCCTATTCCTTTTCTTTCCCTGTTTTTTTATATACATTTTCACTTAGATACCATGTTTCTACCTGACGGACTGCTGTCAGGATCAACAGAGGTCCGAGCAATAGTACTCACGGGTATGGTTCAAAAGTGAGAATGACGATGAAACTACCGGGATGAAGTGTGGCACTTAAACGTTCGAATTAATTTGAACAACATTTAGTGAAGGTGTCCCTAAGTTCACTAGCTAATTTGTTGAGAATACAAAACAGTCGTTTGGGTTCTACAAAATTTGGAAATTAATTCTTCGCATTTAACCTAACTAGACTACCGATGAAAAAGGAAACCGGGCACAATCATACAGTATGTGAACTATAAGAGAAATGGTTCAGGTCAGTGTGGCTTTGGCGAAGAAAAACGAATCGGAGCAACTTGGTCACAATGGTTCAAAGTATAATGCCCATCAGCGCACCCGAATAAAGTCTCAGTTTGGTCTCAGTGATACGGGGATAACCTTTTCACATGGTGCGTAATACAACAAACATCGACGGAATGCAACGAGGTCTATCGCAATTTACATACGTAACCGATGCCAACTGCAACAAAAACTATGAGTCTGACTAATTCATTCGGTTATAGTTCTATCAAACTTATCCGAATCTAGCGGAACACCACGGCAAGAAAGTAGGATGTCCCCATCAGGCAAACGTTCGTACGCGTGCACGTACACATGCACGTGTGAAATCTCTCATTACAGTCGGCAGACTACATACGGACGCTTGCACCACCCTGTACGACCAAATAATCACGCTTCTATTCATGGATATTAGAATTGTCTCATAAGTAACTGTGCCTGCAAACATTCCCGCCATTAATCAAATGTGAACGTGTGAAGATATGGTTGGGTCTATCATCCGAAGTCGAGATAGCTTAATGATAACAACGTTGAGTACCGTCATGTACAGATCCAAAATTCGCACAACTGATTCCGCTTAGATTTGAGCAGTCAGGCCATTTACAAGCGAGTATGTCAAAGGCCGGCAACAAACGCCTTGTGAATAAAATCCAGGGGAAATTTACAGATTGGAGGAAGGTGAAAAAGCTTACGTACATCCGAATCCGCATAGCACGATTCAGAAAAGAAAACAAGTTAGAAAATTGTTTCCGTTTCAAGAGGTAGGCGATATAAAGATTGTGAATGAAACGCATGAAATAATGGACGAAACGCCACCATTTCTTATCAACCGTACACCAAGTGCACAACACCAAGTGCACAACAACTGGCTTACATTACAGTAAAAGGTCCGGCGTATGTTCACTCTAACATAATGATAATGATGTCAGTTATTAAATATGCAAGACAAATCTACAGTTTGTTAACTATGGACGATGCAGTAACGACAGACTCTGATAAGCTGCTCTAGATTGATTATGCACGGACACCAAGTATTTTCCGCTGGCCAAAGAGCTCATTAGATGTTGTGTTAGCGAGTTACCTTGGAGATGGTTAGCCTAGTAGGGGCTGAATATAAGTAAACTCGTGACAGAAGCGATGTTCGGCAAGACTGTCCAACATCATCATGTTCCGTCTAATACCGTGCTTCATGCAGCCAACAAAAGGTTCGATGACACGTAATCACTCGCAATAATTTTTATAGATAATACGTTTGCGGACGAATCTACGCCGTTGAATATAAAATTTAAAGAACGGTAGGATCATAGAGCCGACGCAACCTGTGCTACCGCATAACCTATGACGCGCTGTCGTCTTGAAAATGCCTCACAAAAGAGTTAGAGCTTTGATTGAGTAGTTAATTAACGCAACATTTGTATGGTATGTTGATTAACTTTCGAATTTTCGACAATTTTGACAGGTTAATTTCAGACATTGACAAACAATAGTTCAGAACTGAGAAAAATATTATAAAACAATGATGTGCAACCCATGGTTACACACATTGCAGTTGTGTGTAAAGGAACCTAAAATAGAATATGCCCTTGTTTGATTAGCCCTTCCGCTGCAATACTATCAACGTCTAGAATGACAAGCAAGCATCTGAATCCACCTTGGGATGAAGGTAGGCCTCAAGACAGATTAAAAGTCATACCAAGCAACATGGAATGAACTGACGGAACCAATCGTTTGGTGGAACCAATAACTGAGGCGATTACTGGTGGCAAAGAAACCCCTAATTTGAAGTACAGATAAGGTAATTGAATTAAACCAAAACCCGAAGGCAATGCAGCAACATCCAATATTTGTGCTAAGGTTCAATACAATCATGCGGTCCCTAGTTTTTTGATATAAAAAGGATAGATCGGGTACAATACTCAATGACCTAATGTCTAAACTCGCACATACAATTCAGGATGCCTAAACTTTGCAAACCAACACCAGAGTTGCAAGCGGGGATAGGAGGATATCCGCGAGATAGCTTCGCTGCGAATAAGTAAAAAACCATCTTACAATACAACATGAAAAAGTTAGTAATCGCTAAGCAAACCTTCAGTAGTTATTGTTGGTAATGGTTAGTGAACCTCTGAAACGCGGTTATGAAGATAGTTTATCATTTCTTTCTTGTAAAATAAAATAACTTTGATCTTGTTCTCTCTTGATCATAGTTGATGGTACACATATAGCGTCCTAGCCAACTTAAATAATCGAAATATGAACGGGCACGTTGTTGTTGAAAAACGACTGGTATTCACTGGGGTAAAAAAAAACAGGTATACGGAAAACAGTTACAAGTGCTCACCTTTGTATACGAAGCGCAATTACACCGGGCACAAGCCGATCCGGAAGAAGAAAGTGGCCCGCTTGTTTGGATGGCATCACCTGTCAAGGACTGAATGTATTTGGCTAAATTAACCGGCGCTCTAAGGATAAAACCTATTGAGTCACACAGCAGCAACTGTGTGAGCTGCTCTTTCCATTCACTGGAGGCTGATTTGGTTCTGGTGAGATCATTTTCCACAACGGTAAGTGAGCTGTCTTGAATAGTCATCGTAGGAAACAGAAGCGAAGCCGACATTTGAGAAAGCTGAAAATTAAAAAGAAAACATTTCCCATTGTTCAACAAATTGTAAATGGTTGTCGGCCTGGTTTGTCTGTGATCTATACAATGGTTTTTATAATTCAAAAAGCAAGCAATGCGCTAACAGATTACTTTGAAGTAGCCAGAAACATTCGAGGGTATCACTGAGATACTGATAAGTATGCTGCAATTATATTAGAGAAAAACGAACAGATAACTTTCTCCAATTTCCACCCGCCTAAACGATCTCTACATATTGACTTACTACGTTTAAAACTGTTTCCAATGTATCGCACTGTTGGGTATTCTTGGTTTTCACTGTCCAGTCAATAAGCGTTACATAATCATCGGAAAGAGTTTGGGCTAAATGCGAGTGATTCCGTAGTACTTGTTGTAGCGAGGATACCAAGACCTGCAGACGTCCGTAGAGAAATGGAGGAAGCAGCAATAAGGCTAGCTGTGAGGCTAGCGCCAACTCATAGCTCCTTTCAGAAGGCCATTCTGAATGAGGCTGACCAGCGACTTCTACTGGAACGGAGGTCACCTTCGTCGAAAGTGGATCGCCGGAAAGGTTCTGGTTAGATTTCAGTACATTACAGTCTGAACCAACAGTCCTGTCGCCAGAACAACCGCTATGGAATGGATTCATCATAGAACTGGTATGTGTTGGGCCCAAGTCGACGGAGGACAGACTTTTAGTTATTACACTGAGAAGGTATGCAAAAAGAAGATAAGAATCGAAATGTATAGGTTACCACGAACAGACGATCACCGTTATCCCAGTTAATCAATAGTAGTTGTTAACTGAAAAAGTATTTTTAAGATGAGATCTAATTGTGAAAAATTAAGGATTTGGCTGGCTTTGATCCAGCGACAGGAAGAGCATGCCCAAACGCGGCAGGCGCTCTACCAGCTGAGCTACGAAGTACCGGGGGGAGTTCGAGAATGTTACATTTGGACCCTGTTACTCACTCGCCCCACTGTCTTATGGAATCCACCTAATAATTCAGGGGATCGACCGCTGCGGCAGGATTTCCCACACAGTTCATACAGGAATTAAACAGCGGTACTATTCAGCACAGAAATTGTATTACTAATAATGATCTAGACGAGAACACGCTGCATGCCGTTTAAGACGCTGGTTCGAATTCAGCCAAGGCTCTGATTCTTCACAACTACGTCCCATAAAATCTGCCAAACTGCTCATTAGTGAAAGGGTGTAATTGAGAGGCAAGTGGAAAAACCTCATGGCACACAAACAATCTACAGGTCACTCGGAGGCATGATGTACGAGGGCGGACAACAAAAGAAACTAGCTCTTCTGTTCTGTCAAAAGTATTGACGGCATATTACTTCCAGGATAGGTCATAAATAAAGAGAATTACTGATTTCAATTGAATATCACTGACATTTCATCTCCGTATTCGGTTACACCTTACAGCCAATATCTTTCGAAAAAGAGCACTGAATGCAAGTTTCGTCCTCGGTGGAGCTCGTAATTTGCACACGGCTTTGTCACGACCGGGAGTTGAACTCCGGCTACGTTTTCATGAAAGAGCCGTGTTGACCGCTACATCAGCGACCCCACATTAGACAAGACCGAATTCCCATAGGTGGACGACCAACCACTTTCACTTGTGAGTGACGATCAGGTTGCCCGATCGTCTTGACAGCAGGCAAGGTTACCACCCATTAACCTCAATCGACGAACCTGCGATTAGGATTTCTGAATGAGATTGAAATCACTAATTCCAATCAATTTGATCGGAAAGCCTAACTGAATGCGAAAACTGCGATCAAATATTCAGCAGTGAAAGACATTGTTAAATAAGCCATAGATTACATCTTTTTGAACCTGTGATTGCAGGTTAACAGAAGCAAATAAGATCGCTGACCACACTACGAAATGCGATACGACCCAGCTTGCAGATTAGGATAAATGTATGATCATTCTAAAGAGCTCAGATTACCAGTTCGGTTATGAATGAGCAATCAGGTGGAAGCAACCGGTCTGCACGTGACCCAGCATACAAAGCATGGTGCTAAATACCATGCTGTCTGAAGGCCGTGCTTCAGAGTAACAGAACTGACACGGCGTTCGACAATATGTATACTTACGTAACAAATTTGAGGGACTCCAATCAAGAATTAGTAGAATGCAACCAACATAAAAAGCACATAGAATTACAGGTAAAGTCATATCGGCACCGAACAGTGCGTGCGAAAAAGGTTTTACTAAGTGAGGAGAATGAATTCTACTCTGTTCGGGAGAAACAACGAAGGAGTGTTGGCTGAAAACCACTGGCACCCAAAATCCATATTCATAAAACGTAGGCAAGGTATCTCAACTTACCATACAGTAGGTATCATGTTGTATGGAAAAGTGGCAACGCAAACGTGTTTTTATGATCGGACGGAATGAACCAGAGTGACATTAAAAGGCAACAAAAATGATACATATAAATGAAACAATTAAGCCAAACCAGCGATTCGTAAGCTGAAGTCCAAATAACAGATTACAATATAAGGCAGCCACCGGTGATGAACAGCGAGTACCGACATTCGTTAGAAATCACACTGAAATCACACAATTGGTCAACATTTGAGGCGGGAATGGACCGCCTACTGTAGTAGTTGCTCGTTTGCGGTGGCTTTCCTGTTCATAGCATGTCACAGAAATAGTGAAGATTGCTTAAGAGGGCAGTTGGTGTACTTCTGGTTCGAAAGATATCGTAACGATGATAGCGTCTTCCGGCTCACATGATTGCGAGCGGGAGAGTGCAACAACTTGCCCGATAGCCGTCGTCGAAATATACGGGATGTGCAACACAGAAGTGGATTACAGTGCTTTCGCTGTGGTTGGTTAGCTGCGTACGCTGGGACATCCAACTGCGATACGAAGATAACACCCAGTGAGTTGTAGTCTGTCAATGGTTTATTCTGTAAAACGTCTTGGTGGCAAAAGTGATGACCAAAGCTTTGAGCACTGTTCCGCCCAGTTACTGTTAGAAACCGCACGGGGTCCATCCGTCGTTTTTACAAAGACAAGTGTGTCGTCACGCCCATTACAGCAGCCTGTCGGTTGCAACCAAAGTTGTAAACAGAACCGGTTTTCGAAAACAATTAGTCCAAGGAACCAACAGCTGGGTGGTGGGGAGTCGTCGCGACCTTGTTGGGTTTCATCAGCATCATGCATACGACCAGTAAACATGTATCAGATTGAATTCCAAACGCTTGCCCACTAGGCCGCGGGATCGTGGTCACTTAGGTTTCAGGAAGGTATGTGAATTATTCTTGATAGCTTTTATGTCACATCTTCTCACAGGCCGACATCAACCAGCCGTTTCCTAACAAGCAAGCATCCGCCACGGTCCCTGAAGAAGTTAAAAGTTTTTGCAAAGGACGCTCTTATGAAAATGCCTATGAGATAAAAAAAGCCCAGCAACTAGAGAAAGTAACACAACCAGTCGTTGCAAACTGGAGTAGGGTCTCGCAATGAGTTTTCGGAGAAAATATTTGATTGCTATTGAAGAAACTAATCCTACCCCACTGTACCAGAAAACAAAATGTTAGACTAACAGCTGACATTTACATGTTTATTCGTTTACGACTGCTCCTCAAATTTCCAATCCCCTATCTGTCATAATGTCTGATCTCTCGATCTATGACTGCCATCCAGTGGACCAATGTTTTGATGTTTAAAATTGGTAACATTTTCATGCGTGATCGGAAGTTGGAGAGCATCACATGCTTCACATCAGTTATGAAAAGCAGCTGCATGGGAAAAATGTTTTCCTGCGTTCTGTCTCAAAGACCTTTGTTCAACACGCAATATGAACTTAATAAAATGTAAACCATGTGCTACTTTGTTACATAATGGGTCATATATGGATCGTCAAACTCTCCCAACCTAAGCTGGAGTGCGCAAGCCAATCAGAACTTGAATGTGTGTCTGCATAAATGATAGGCAGCGTCGTTAGTACCGAACGCAATCAAAAAATTCACAGCTCGAATGAATCTACGAACAAATAGAACACGGCAGTCGGTAACTTGCTCGAAAAAA
Source organism: Paragonimus heterotremus (assembly GCA_013368495.1). Taxonomy (NCBI): domain Eukaryota; kingdom Metazoa; phylum Platyhelminthes; class Trematoda; order Plagiorchiida; family Troglotrematidae; genus Paragonimus; species Paragonimus heterotremus. The sequence goes on from LUCH01005029.1 coordinate 32,508, forward strand.
TGGAAATAATGAAGAAGCCGTTTTTAATGAATCACTAGAGTTAAGATAGCTGTCGATCTGGTCTCAATCATAGTAGTGGACGAAATAGGTAAAATTGCCGTGCCTCATTTAGGAGGACGAAGGTCAGCGATAAGCAACCACAAACCCTACTCCGGCCTGCAGTTTGACAGCAAATTGCTCTTAGAATGCTCGTGTACTTCGGCGACGCACCCTTCCACGATAGACAGTCAGAGAGAGCACCACTGTCAACCGAATCAAAGATTCTTTTGATTTCGAGAAAGGCAACAACTGTTGGATTACTATATGAATAGGCGGTGTTCAAGCATCTGGCGGGATGTGAAGATGTGATTAATGCAGCCACGAATGGGGAGAAACCTATCTCGTTGGCACGTTTCGTTCAGTTTAATAAGTACACAGGCTGTACGCTGCTTCGACGCAGTAGGTATCAGGCTAATTCCTCATTTGTTAGCACATCAAGCATGTGCGCACTTTTGGTAAATGGGGATGATGTTGGTCAAGGCTCAGTCATTTAGAACGACCGCACAGATCCGGAGTTTCCGGACCGTTGCTATCACCACCCTGGGCTGGGCTGGGCTCCCATTTACAAAAAACAAAAGGGAGTTCGTTTGGGCCAGATGCCCTGTGACGCTTCAAGAACTTGAGTCCAAATAAAAATTGATCTCAAGAACGGAGAAATGTTAGCAGACCGACGTACACAGGATGAGCCTACAAAAATGTAAACAAGCGTTAATAGGTAAGAGGCGGGAATTAGACGCAATTTCTAGCGAAACCTCTTCATCTAAACGGTGTACAACATCAAAGTGCCTATATCACGCAAATGAGTATCACAGTCGCAAGTGGGAATAAGCCGGTATCCGCCAGACAGTTTCTCTGCGGCTTTCGCTGCCTTGCTTCAGCAATTACACACTGTTCAGAATGGCTAC
>LUCH01005030.1:0-14347 GCA_013368495.1 Paragonimus heterotremus
GGCACAGCAATCTCAAAATAATGCAACAAACCTTAACAAAATCAATAGTAACCACTCGGTATTCAGTCATTAGCGTTGTTTACAGTATTCAGGTGTAAGGCGACTCTTTGAAGTTCAAAAAGTTCTACGGGTTCGGTGGGTCTAAATAATCCGATCCATAAATCCAGTGTTTACCTGAGGAATTCTATGTACGCAGCCCCTCTTCTACAAACCGCATATTCCTTATTTCGTATGATGCATCGTCTGCGGGATTATGACATCATCGTACGTGCTCCCGCTGAGGTGGGTCAGAGTTATCGAAGATGTGGCATTTTATTTGATAAGAACGTGCTGAAAGGTGTGTCTACATCGTTGCTATGATACCACAAGATTGTCGAATTTGTACGAAACTTCGCTTTCCCGAAACGAACATTCAGACTAAAGCAAACCGTTTGAAAAACTAAGTAAGGTCGAGCAAGAACGAGAAGTACGGCTGGGGCTTGTTCCCATCGAGGGATAGAGAAGAAGTTGAGAAGCGCCATCGGAACCTTCGAAAACACAAATGCGCAGAAAATTTCGCCGCTTTTGCCACAGAAGCATGCCTAGACAACTGCGCTATAACACACTCCATATGCGCCACGTAATACACGCAACTCAAAATCACCCCACAAATTCATCCGTTTATACGTACCCGAAAATCCGCACTTCATCCAATTCTTCAAACGATTCGAACAGTAGTGACAATCTGAGCGATCCGTTGCATCAAATGTATCGTCCCAACCCAGGCCTTCGTAGTATGGCCCTTGCATTATCCTTTCCGGCATAAGCCACTGGGCATTGAACTCAAAAGGTAATTCACAATGGAGATGGCTCATGGAATATTTCTCCTTGTGGCTGGTTTCTCCGATGGCTTGAAGCTCCAGACGAGTCGGTCCGTTTGGACGACCTAGTTGACGCCCAACGTTGTAACAGCAACGACGCCGATCAAACTGCACGCCTAACAACTTGTGCCATTTCCCCTCTTCTTTTCAGGTTTCGCGGCGGCCACGTGCTTGGACATGAAGAACTTGGTCATTCCGGTCGAAGTAAGGCTGACGAGGCAGTAAGACGACGATTCTGGTGGCCACACGTGAGGAGGGCTTTAGCATCGTACTCTCTGGGGTGCACGGAATGTGCACCATTCAAGATCCCGAATCAACACCCTCGTTCCCCAATTCGATTTACGACAGCTGGTTTTCCGAACGAGATAACTGAAGTAGACATTAGGGGGTCGTTGCCAGAGACGGCGAGAGGTAACCATTACGTGTTAGTCATGGTTGAGTATTTCATTAATTGGTGTGAGGTGATTCCCATCCCAGACATAGAAGCCTGGATGATTGCAAAAACGATGTTTAACGAGCGGATTTCACGCTGGGGTACTCCATATCAAATAAACTTCGATCAGGGATCCAACTTGGAGAACATGCTGATGCGTGAAATGTGGCACATTCTACGCACTAAGAAATCCCGCAGCACAGCTTACCATCCAGGTGGAAACGGACTGTTCGAGCGCACCAGCCACACGCTGAAAAAATTGCTTAAAGCTTTTCTCAATCAAGAGAACACGCCATTGCACTACATAGCTGCCTCCTAGCATACCGGGCTACTGTCCATGCGTCAACGGGCCGAACCCCTCATTTCATGGTGTCGGTACGGGAACTCTAACTAGCATCAGATATACTCCTTCTGACTGACCACCATGAGCACTTACTGACGACGGAACACGTTCAGCGAACGCACTCAAGCCCCGTGAGCGGTCATCAACTAGCGGGCTCACATTTTAAAACGGCTCAGCCTCATCAGAAGGCTTGCTTTGACGGAATGGTTCATAGGGCCCAGTAACAACCGGGAGACGAATCGTGGCTGTATGATGCTGTACCACCCCCATGAGCTCCGTCTAAACCACATGAGGGGCGGGAAGGCCCGTACTTGATTGAGGAAGCACTGACTGATCTATCCTACCACATCAAACGGCCGGCAATACCCGGACGGTCATCCGTCGTCCATTTTAACCGTCTGGAGAGAGTGATGACCTTAACTGGAGGTGCTGGAGACAGCACTTACGGACAGGGGGAGTCTTGCAACAGCAACGGCATCAACCAACCTGTGCGCCAAACAACTTTTGCCATTTCTATTCTTTCCAGGCTACCCGGTGGCGACGTACCTGGACAAGGCGCAGGAAGCAACAGCGGAGGAGAACGATAAGTAATTGTAAGATGCTTGTTTGGTCGACTTGTACACATCCCTTTTTCACCACGTTGTCATGCCTCTGTTTTGCATGTGTTGCCGAATAAACGTTTCCTTCGAATTCGCGTGCTCAATTGAGTGGTTGCGGATACGGCTTCCAACTCACCAGTTCTGTGACTAATTTTCGTGCTACCCGTTTCAGCGCATGGACATAAAGTCCCTTGCGCAAGGAAGCACTATTGCTCACATGGGTCTGCGGAATATTACAACGCATGCTTGGATGGTAACTTGTTACTTATAACTCTCACACTAAAGAGGATTTCATCAGCAACATCGGGGAAGTATTTCCTGACGAAATTGTTCACCGTGCAGCACATATATCTTCGTATGGAAGACCTTGTAGCGACCCTGTTCGTTATTATCAATTATGTTAGAGCTACGTGCGTCATTTGTACTCTTTCTGTCTTCTACTTTTGTATGTAATTACACATTTGTTTGAACGAGTATAGATACCGACAAGTCCCCGGTGCACTCGAACGTACGATCCCGCTCCGTGTACGCTTGTCGCTTCGCTCCGTTATCGTTTCGTATTTGTATCCGCTTATCCTCGCGTTGACTTCGCAAGTCAACAATACACTCTTTGTCTACCCGCTGTGTTATTCTCAACCGGTTATCGTCGGTTCGCTCGATCCTACAACCTGAATACCGCAATAATTTCCTTTTTCCTTTTCATTATTCTCTGTCTCTAAGCTCATTCATCTTGCATATGGACACATTCTCGGTTTCTCCACCGATATCAAGCACTCGACTCTGAGTGAAAATGCTCCCAAGTCTTTGCCAAATCAAGATTTTTCAGCCAAATGGCGAGTGTTACCAAAACTTATCAAACCGTTAGCGTCCACCCAACCTATGCCGAAAGATTTTACCGACAGCGTCACGCGGTAGAATGAGACAGACTGAAATATTCAACCCTCGGACTTCTATCACAAGCATTGCGAAGTTTTCTGAAATATGCTGACGCGGGACTCAAGAAGACCGTATCTCCACTCACCCGCCACCTTACCACTGATCACTGACAAACGGGATGTTAAATAATATGCATTCCTAACATAAATACGAATGGTAGTAATGCCTTCGATTGGGCGCACCTAAGGAACATAAAATATTACAATTAGCGTGTGAAGGGTCGAAAAAAAATGAACGAGCGGCCTGGCTGATGTAGTGGCCTGGTCAGTCAAATTATAAAAATGACCAAATATATGGTAATACGATAGAAAAGCTGTAACGGTAACGGATAGGCTAAAAAGACAAGCATACAAATAAAACGGAAGACGTATCAGTAAAATAAGAAAGATTTACTGATAAGTCAAGTTCCGTTGGATTTAAGAGACCACCACAAGACAGAAAGATGGCGCCAGAGATGGGATCCGGAACACCGCCAACGGATAATCCCACACGAAGCGTTGGAAGTTGAGCGTTGAGCGTCGACGGATCGGCCGATACGCGCGGTTGAAATATTTCACTGTCCAATCAATTTGCCAGCTAAAAACTTGCACAAGTGAGGAAGACAGTTCAGTTCAGATCACAGGACTTGAGGCTAGTAGCCGGTTTATGTCCAGTTTATTGCACCAGTGAGCTCAGATGATCCCACCGTGCTGCGACAAATGGAACAGAGTCAGTGCTCGGGAACTTCCGTTTATTCCTGTTGGCGATTCGATTCAAAAATTGACGATGATGGTTTTAAACAAGTGTACAGATGAAGTTAAGAAAACGGTATATAGAAAAACTTACAAAAATGAATTATGAAATATAACCGTGAAGTGTGGACATTATACTGATTAGCTGAAAATTGATGAGATTAAACAAAATTCGTATGAGCGATAAACACGCGTCGAACAATCAAGTGATAGTATGTGGAAATTTATTAAAATGAATGTTAATAGAAAGTATGCAAAGAAGCGTCCCCTGATGTTATTTGGCAAGTGCTCCTCTAGGAACACAGCGAGCGGCTGATGGTACGATTTATGTCCCAACCTGTGAAAAGTTCACCCTGAGCATCATTTGAGGTCTAAGAAAGTAGATATACCCATAATTTTCGCAATTAAAACTTTAACTTTGGGTTTTAGGATTTTTTTCACAAGGATCGACGTCACCTTATTTCACCGCTCTTTGTTTTACTCGTCGCTCTAGGCCCTTTCGTTTCTGTTATCTCGACCGACATGTCGTACGAGTTTGATCGTGAAGCGGATAGTTTGGGGAGGAAGGTGAGCTTTATACTGAGTCTCTATAATTAGCTTGATGCCTGTATGGCGTGTAGATGAGAACGTTTTTATTCACTTAACAAACAACGCGAATCTTGAGTATTTTACTCGCCTTCCCAAGGCCGCATTGCCCAATAGCTTTACTAATATCGCGGGCTGCATCGTTTTGGAATAATTTTTGCGGGTTGCCACATCGTCGACCTTCCGTTTGATGCACATGTCTAACTACTTTGATTGGTCGATTATTTTTTTTCCTGGTGATTGTAGAGCATGTGCGTTCAAAAGCGCCGCATGTGCAGCTGGGAATAGTTGCTACGTATCGTAGGAGCAATGTTAATTATGTTCATCTTTTATGTCCTGTCTGTCTTCACCGTTGGTCTACCACGAAGTTGGCATCACTGAACTCCGATCAAGTCTGTACGACGAGAGTTTCGTACCGTCGCTGCCGCTGTCTTGGTTTTGACACTTTGATAATATCTGGTCCAAATGTGATCTCGTGCCAGTACCTGATTGACAGTACTATCATCACGGTTATGTCAGACAATATGGGGTTATCTCAGTGAACGAAAGTGATATATCTTTTTAATGTTCAAACAGTTTCCCGTAACGGCATGAGTACAACCGTTTGTTTTATTGTGAACATTTTTCCATGAAACGGGACATTTCCCAATTCTGATGTACTGTTGTCAATCCTAAGACGCAACTTACCTTAGAAGTCTGCTGCTATAGAGCGTCCAAATTTGTGGTCGGCTAACTTCTTCCTTCGGCTTCATACATAGGGGTTATGTACGACTTGTGCATTTTGTTGCCTAGGTTGAACGATTACTGTAGTGAACAAGTGAGTATGCGCTGGAAGCTTTCCTATCAACAATTTTGTACGCTTTTCTTGAAGAGCAGTCGAAACAGTCCAAGAGAGCAAACTAGAAAATGGCGATACGGTTAGGAAACAAACCGTGTATTTTCGGCGGTGGAGATACAAGTTAGATCTAACCTAGTCTGAGACCAACAGCAGCACCCAATAGAAGGAGAGTGGAGAACGCAAGGTGGGATCCAACTTACTTGACGGCGCTCAAAAGTGCGCCAGGCGAAAAGTATGTGGAACCCCCGAATGCGTTAAAGAACATTCGAAAAGGTGCACGTGAAACGACCATGAAGAATAGATGGGTAATAAGTGAATCATTAGGAAAGCGGCAAGCATTCACTACTTGTGACTGGCTGCACGACTGAAAAATGTAGCACTGAGTTCGTATTAGACCTCCTGAAGCAGGCACACAAGCATGCGTACAGAACGGCCAGGCGAAGAGACACGGTTGCAACCGGGATCCTTAGATCAGCCAAACGGTCGCTGGTCACTGCGAGACTTCTTTGGAGTGTTGCTTCTGCCGTTTATGTAAAACAGTCAGCTGCCAGCATACCGTACACTTCCGTTACGTCATCGTCATAGACAGCAATGCAACTGATGTTCAACTACCACACAACTATGGAAAAAAGCAAATCCTGTATAGAAGAAGTAAGGAAAAGAGTGGGTAGAACGAACCAAACTACTAAAAATGGTTAGGGCTGTATTCAAACATTCAGTGTCAAGGTGCCTACATCTTGCAAAACAACAGCCGAGCTGTATGTGAAGGTAAAACGTCATAAGCAAATCAGTTTCCCTACGGCATTCACTGCCCCACGCCATTAGTGCACCTGCTTTACCAACAGCTCGGTCGAACAACGACAAGATTCACGCCACTGAGCCCGATTAACTGCTATCTCATCTAACTTCTCTAGCCAACGACACTGTGAGTCGCGAGGGCTCCAGCCCGAGAGACGAACTCGACTTACGATGGCCAGCACCCTGGTGAACGACAAGTTCTCTACGCCACGTTATCTATCCACCTTATACCAGTCGGCTATAACATCGGCAAAGAGTGTTCGATGTGGCAGACGACTTGCTGGGATTCGTAGTGCATGGACCAACCATCTAAGTGTACAGATGTAAAGATTGGTTAAAAGAATCCGTTTGACATTCACTACCATATACTCGACTCCTAACCTCGTTGCCTACTCGTTGATGCCACTCGATGTGAGCGATCGAACGTAAACGTCGGTGATGACGGTTCACATTTTCCACTCCGAGCAGCTAAATTTCGCTGTCGTAAAGTAACGGTATTCGTTCCGAACAGCAATAACAATCTGCTATCAGAACGTAGCGCTCTGGTCTATCTGGAGATCACATCTTGCCTTGACAGAGCGATAATAGTCAATTTTCTTAAGCCGTGTTATTCAAATTTATTTCGTCACAATGTTTGTGTAAACGTAATGATTGAACGAAAGAACTCCCTTGGCAACCACCACCAAATACACGATTCCTAATTTTGTTGCCATTGGATGCGAGCGATTGAACGCAGACATCAGCAGTTAAATATCCGAAGACGGCTCACGTTTGCCGTGAGCGACCATAATTCGCTGCCGTAAAATATTACAACCCTCACAGTTGCCTTATATACTTTACCCTTAAGTCTCATCACGGGTAATCTAGATTGGTGAATACTGCTCTAGCCTTAGAGTTGCGAGCTCCTATTTTAATCCCTGCATCTCAACAGTCGCTGATGTAGCTTCCTAAGTATATCAATCTCTATAACATTATTCAACATTACGCAATCACGTAAATCTTACGGAATCATTTTGCACTTTAGGCTGCAAAGCGTGAATAACTTAGCAGTCGTTTTGTTGAAAAAGTTACTAATTGAGTTACATAGGCTGTTTGCATAGGTTTGACTCCCACGGTTGTGTACAATTGTGTCACCGTGGATAGCTGATGTTGCCATCGATTGATCGAGCTGAATACACGCTCGTAGGATTTTTTGGCGTATCACCCAGTGGCAGCTGTTCCAACTTTGCTGTTACTCAGATGTACTTATCTGGACAAGATCGTTGCACATTTGACCGAGTTCATTTAATTTTTTACTGATTGGAGGCTTTATACTCAAATGTTTCCGGGTGGTTGAAGGTTGTTCCCACTTTCAGCTTTCTTCTCTAGACGTTTCTGACGATCGCTCTGATGAACCTGCAACCGGTTCTCAGCTTTATGTGCCACCACATTTGCGGAATCGTGGGATGTCCAACGGCGCATATGGAAATACTCAGGGACCAAGATTTTCAAGAGGTAGTGGTTTTGGCGGGGACAGCTATCGCGGTCGGCCAAATCGTGGTGGCTTCAGTAGTCGCGGCTCAAATTTCGACCGTGGTCAAAGTGATAATCGATTTCCTGGTTTTAACGACCAGTAAGTCGTAGTTTCTGGTTTCATTTCTTCAGATATTATTCTAGAAATTCTGGACCCGCATCATCCTTTGGGTCAAGAGGTGGTGGGCGAAGTTGGGGCAACGACCACACGGAAGATTGGTCCAAACAGCTTCCTCCAAACGAACGATTAGAACAAGAGTTGTTCAAAAAGGTCAGCACGGGAATCCACTTCGATCAATACGACAACATACCTGTTAGTGCAACAGGACCAGATTTTAACGGAGAGACGGCAGTAATATCGTCTTTTGCAGACCTTGATCTCAACCGAATCATTCGTAATAATGTGGAACTTGCTCAGTACGAGCGCCCCACTCCAGTCCAGAAACACGCCATTCCTATTATTGCCAGCAATCGGGATCTAATGGCTTGTGCTCAAACGGGATCGGGCAAAACCGCAGCCTTTCTCATTCCGATTCTGAACAGGATGATTGAAGAAGGTCCTGGTGGTTCACTCATTGCAACGGTAGGTTGTCATGTCTTTAACCATTATCAATACAGATGGAGACAAACCGACGGAAGCAGTTTCCCGTTGCTCTTATCTTGGCTCCCACGAGAGAGTTAGCATCACAAATATTTGAAGATGCTAGAAAATTTGCTTATCGGTCACGCATTCGACCTTGTGTGTTATACGGTGGTGCAGATATGCGCGCCCAGCTTATAGAGGTTTCCAAAGGATGTAATCTGCTTGTTGCTACTCCTGGGCGCCTCACCGATGTCATCGAACGTGGGCGGATAGGACTTGATCACTGCCGGTAAGTTAGTCTTCCTTTCTACGTACACCTCTAGTTTCTTAATTTTGGATGAGGCGGATCGCATGCTGGATATGGGTTTCGAGCCTCAGATTCGACGAATCGTAGAACAAGATAATTTACCCCCTTCGGGGAAAAGACAAACATTAATGTTTTCAGCTACCTTCCCCCATGAAATCCAGGTATGATGCACTGGTGATGTAATAAACTCCTGGTTAAGATGCTTGCAAAGGATTTTTTGAGTCGTTATATATTCTTGGCCGTTGGCCGTGTTGGGAGTACAAGTGAGAACATCACACAGTCCATATCGTGGGTTGAAGAAGACAAAAAACGTGATGCTCTCGTCGATCTTTTGTCCAGTTCCGGTAAGCTTTTGCAGATACCTTTACAACTTCACCAGACCCTGGTGTTCTCACCCTCGTCTTCGTGGAAACCAAACGAGGTGCGGATTCTCTGGAGGACTATTTATTTTCGCAAAAGTTTCAGGTAGCAAGCATTCATGGTGATCGTACGCAAGATGATCGTGAGTTGGCGCTTTCGTGTTTCCGGAATGGAAGAACGCCAATATTAGTGGCTACCGCAGTTGCAGCGCGGGGATTAGATATACCCAATGTAAAGGTTAGTTTCGAATATTCCGTTAAAGTTTTCGATTCTACTTGCTGGTTTTTTTTAAAATTACTGTTCAGTATCCTAGTCTGATTTAGCTACCAGCTTATCTGTAATCATTGCTTTCAGGCATTTATTGCTACACAGTACGCACTGACGTCATCTTCAACAAAACTGCGCTTGTTTGACACATGCATAGCTGTGATTTAGTTCTAAGAAATACCTACTTCGGAGATAAGCAGGAGGTGCCTTAACAAAACCGTTCAGCACTGAGGTACTCACTATCTAAACAGTTTTCGAATTGTGAATGAGATTAAAGTTACATCTGCAAGACAGTTTTACTGAGACCACCAAAAGCTGGGAAGTACTGCGCGATGGTCAAGCATCTAAGTGGTAACGAAGTATGGAGATCCTGACTGCTCCATTGAGCAAAGTGGGCAGGTGTCGCCTGCCTGGATGGGGTCCTCGTGATCACTCAGATCGCTTGTTGATGGCGGTGTGTCGCAGCCAATGGCCTACCTGCATCCATACCATTTCTAGTTCTTCCGTTTAGTCTTTTATTAATTTTCGACCTTCTTAGTAGCGTTTTCTTCTAGGATATTCAACGTCACTCTTGTGAGCGACAGCTCAGGCAGCAGTACCTTCTGGTCCAGTTCTGTCGCATCTGAACATCTCCGGAACATACCTGTTCACAACATGTTTTCATAGCCACGGCGGTTTGTTCCCAGTGTTCGTTAGGATCACTTACCTGACTCGAACTGGACAACTTGTTCTCCATCGCCTCCTGGTAAGCATTCTCCACACTCCTCGTTCGAATGCCAGTTAAATACTTCGCATTTACGAGCATGTGTCCTCTGAACAAATGACAACGAAATGGGCTCGCACAACAGCATGGTCCGAGTCCAGGTGGTTGCTCCAAAAGGCATGACAATCTTTCACAGAGTGGCGCCACTTGTAACTGACTGCTACATGATCGAGTTGTGTCCACGGCTGAGAAGCACACGGAGGTCTCCAAGTAACAGTGCTTCTTCTTGTGTTGGATTGCGGTGCTCGAAATATACGGACCGTGGAATGCGCACAGCCGTAGCAGTCTTCCACCATTATCAGTGCGCTGTGCCCGGATACCAAACACCTCCTAGTGGCTTCCCATCCGAAGGAAGACGACCAAGCTGAGCATTAAAATCGCCCGCCAGTATGATGATGTCTGAGTGTTTAGTTTGTCTCATAAGGTCAACGAGGGCGTCATAGAACGCATCCTTGGTAGCATCCAAACAGCTGTCCGTTGGAGCATACGCCGATATAATGAATACACAACGTCTTTCTGATTTGCGTCGTCAGACTTTTACCGAGGTATTGAATCTGACAGCACACAAGCGACTGTTCACTGGGATCCAATCGAAACTCAGTGCGATTCCGACTCCAACTTGACCACGAGATTCGGCTCCGACATCACCATAAACCCTGAGAAAGAAACGCTTGAATTGATAGTTATCTAGAAGTGAGCTCAAGTGAACAACGAGGCTAACATCGTAGACTCGCGTCTCCGACACGCAACACACATCCAGTTCCAGACTTCAGAGAACAATAGCCAGACCAGTTTGCTGATCGACTTGTCGGAGAGTGCGGACATTGAAAACGCTAACGTTTACCAGTTGTCTTGGCCTCAGAGAAGAATTATCGCCTGAAGGCACATGGAAGGCAGAAGACATGAGGGGTGAAATAGCAGGAACAAGTGAAGTTTGTGTGAATAATGTCACTGTCGGGGGAACAATAACTTCAGATACTTCCCGGTCGTTTATTCCGCGGAAGGGAGTCGAATTGAGAGACCTCATCCCGAATCTCTGACCCAAACGTCTGGCCAGCGAGACAACAGGATATAAGGTTTTCTCGGAGGACCTTACCCGGAGCCAATGACTCAGAAGTCTGACTCACTTGGCAGAGAGGGGTTTGTCTAGCTCGAGGGTGCAGTGAATAAAACACTAATGTCTGATTCTAAACACTGCTGCGCGCAGTAGATGTGCCGGAAGTTACATCGGGCTTTTGAGTGACACCAGATGTTTTTTGGTTGTATTGAATAATACGCCGGCGGTCACGGTCAACCGTTGGGCGATCGGAATACTCTTTGTTTGAGGGTACCTTTTCTAACCCCCTCTTCCTGATACGGAAGACAGCATTGCCGCAACTATACAAGTAGTTCTGCTGTATGCCATAGGACCGTGCCTCGCTACCTAAGTAATCCTACGCGGTCCGTGTTGCGACATACAATCCTATGAGTGTAACTGCTTTTCGTCTGACTGCTCCCCTTTGGCCTGTCTGTCAAGGTTGCACCTGGAAGGACCGGAGTCCTAGTCAGCATAGCCCGCCGAATCAAAACAGCACACAAGCCCGATCACCTTGTTAAGGTAGCAGTATAAGTCAGATTTAAGTGCTCACTAAGTTGACCACTATTGAGTACGCGTTCGACGTTGCTCCACCTAATTGTTCTACAGACAATACATACCGTGCTGGACTGCCTGATTGATACGACTGTTCTGGCGTATGTTCATCGAAGGTGCATGTTCGCGACACTTATCCGGTGTCTGCTTGATCGATCCTATGCTCCGTATGTTGACAGAGCGTTTGTCGCATCGCGCATTGTTCACTGCGGCTATTGACAGCTGAAAGTGATCAAAGAGTAGCAAAAGCTTGGCGCGGTCCAGGTTAGTAAAAACCCTCGGCCGTCCCACTAAGGAAGACCACTTGGTATTGTTTGCTGAGTTTGGGAGTTCACAACCGTCCACCCCGCCTATGGTAGACGTTCCTGGACATTCCAGTGCTTCGCAGTCAATGGTGAGCCTCTGTTCATGAGGTTGTTGACCTTTCGTTAGTCTTCGCGGTTTTGGCCGAGTTCTTCTGCATACATTCAAGGAGTTCGTTATTTCGTGGACTGCTGTTAAGATCAACGGCAACCCGAATCACACTGCCCGTAGTTACTGCTCGTTGAAAATGTATGCATTCACACCTATCTTCCTTAAGTATCATATCCCTTTCGTCTTGGACCTTCCAGAGTGTTTCAACATTTCTCTTACTCTAATCCTTCTCTATACATTTGTCTGTATTTCACAGCTCTCGTGTATAATAGCCAGAATTATGTTCCCTTCACTCCTTGATACGTGAACGAGGTTTGTATGCTACAAGCATTGCGATAGGCAGCGTCTAGTGTGTGGTCTTCGAAAGTGCATGTGCTAATCTCGTCCAATTAGACAGCTTGATGTTGGGAACACCAAAGTCCACGGATGCGGTAATTTATTTTAATTATACTCATTATGTTAGTTCCTTGGCATGTTATGCAATGTGTATTTAACACGCAGTGACCACTTAGAGTGGCATACTTGCCATACTATAGAAAGGAAAGATAATATATAAGATAGATGGTAAAAAATGTATAGAGATAAAGACGATGTATACAGATTCGCAACACAGGCGCCATGGACTTCTATTTTTCACCATATCGGACAGCGTTCTCAGCCAAGGTGTTCATCGTCCTTCAACCTCCAGCTAGAAAGCCGGGAGCGCCCTACTAAAGCAAGCTTCTGATTGATTGCTTTCGTATCCCGAATTCAAGCCATGCATTGACCACCAGACGGTCGCTTTCAGCCCTATCCACCATTCACGAACAAGGCAAGGTGTGGTAAGTGGTGATTTGGCATTCGTAGAGTGTGTCGAAGCCAACGAAGCCTGCGGGACAAGATAAGTATGTTCATGGGTCGACAGAGTTTATCCGTCCCGAAGACACATCGGCTTACTTCGTCATCGCTGAGACGGTGTTCTCACCATGCGCCACTAATGTTTCAGAGGCAACCATGTTCGTAAGTGAGTACTCTGTTAACATTCCTCACGCGAATGGAACAGGTTTCGGAACCGTACAGTGGAGTTACCCTTACAATGGCGTTGTACGCTCGGCCTTTCACAGAAAGGACAGATCATGCTGACGCCACGGATGGCTTAAGAGTTGGCAAACACCATCTAAGCCTTTGCTATGCGATTTGTGATTTCATCACGCATTCCACCAACACTAATACAACTCCCAAGGTACGTGGACTCTTTGACTACTTCCAGCTGCTCACCAACGATGAGAACAGGCGCGGAAACCTGCTAATCTTGTGACAGCACCTTGCACTTAGTAAGTGCAAAGGCCATACCAAACTAAAGGACTGAAGCCTCCAATCTATCTAAGATGTTCTGGGTTTCCTGTGAAGCCATTGCAGACGAGAGTGGCGTCGTCTACGTACTCTGTTCCGAATTCGAATGCTTGGGAGCAAATCCACACTACCATACTCACTGTTTGTCAGAACACACTAGGATTTCGCCTACTGCAAAGTTGAATAGGAAGAAAGGAGGCTTGGCAACCGTGTCGCACTCCACCAGAGATGTCAAAGGTCTGCGTTGCACTGCCGTAAGCCCTAACCCTGCCCTAGGTCTGGCTTGAAATTGCTCTCAGGATGTTCACATACTTCTTAGACACATCCTTTCTCAATAGACGGTCTTGGAGTACACCGTCAACCGACTCGAAGGTCCCTCTGATGTCCAAGAAGACAACTGTCGGCCTCCCATATGAATGTCGGGGTGTAGCAATGTGGTCACTGCAGTTACGGCCGAGGTGAATCTCAGCTTGTTGTTCACGGTTATGTTGTTTGCGCGTTTCGCTTCATGTACGACGTACAATGGCTACAAGCAACTTCGACGCAATAGGAATCAAGCTAATTCCTCCGTGATGTGCACACAAAGCGTGTAGGCCCTTTTTGAAAGCAATGATACTAGCCAAACCTCAATCATTTGGAACGACTTCACTGATCCAGAATCTGTGGAGCAGAACCGTCAGCTCTTTGACTAAGAATAGACTTTCATCTGGAAAAGACTAGGAGGGAGTTCGTCTGGGCCAGGTGCATTGTGACGTTTCCGAAACTGGATCTCAAGTGGGATTTGTGTTTCCGAAGACGGGAAAACTTCAACAAACCGACGTGCACAAAGAGGGCCCGAAGACAGTCAGTGGCGTGGGTAACCAGTTGAACTGTTGTTAGAAGTGTTCAGCCCAGCTTCCTGAGAGTCGTTGCAAGCTATGGGTAGGCTTCCCATGGATCCTTGACCAGTACTGCTACCTTGACAAGGTGATCGGGCTTGTGTGCTGTTTTGATTCAACGGGCTATGCTGACTAGGACTCCGGTCCTTCCAGGTGCAACCTTGACAGACAGACCAAA
>LUCH01005030.1:14506-42964 GCA_013368495.1 Paragonimus heterotremus
CCAACGGTTGACCGTGACCGCCGGCGTATTATTCAATACAACCAAAAAACATCTGGTGTCACTCAAAAGCCCGATGTAACTTCCGGCACATCTACTGCGCGCAGCAGTGTTCAGAATCAGACATTAGTGTTTTATTCACTGCACCCTCGAGCTAGACAAACCTCTCTCTGCCAAGTGAGTCAGACTTATGAGTCATTGGCTCCGGGTAAGGTCCTCCGAGAAAACCTTATATCCTGTTGTCTCACAGGTCAGACTTTTGAGTCGGAGAAGTTAACGAGAGTCGGAATTTAACGTTCTTTCCTCATTGACTTCGCAGATCACCACTCACATAACCTATTGCTCAGGAGTTTCTAGTATCGGCGGCTTACTCTATCCCGTATAGCGAGTTGTGTTCACCAGGCCTCACGGTGTTCTCGTATTTGTTTCCGGAACCCCAAGCGAGCAGCCTTACGAGCTTAATTGTACTCGCTGTTGAATGGCGAACATCAAGAAACCTTAGTAGTCGTATAGATTTCCAATGGTTTTCAGCCTAACAGTTAGTAGTAACAATACTTATGCAATGTATACTGTGTATGTATGCTCCAGTGTCTTCTGGTGAATGAGTTCCTACACTAGGGGTAAACACATTCTGGTAAGTGCACAACGCAAAATTTAGATGTCAACTTGTAGTTGTCCACGAAGTGGCTCCCCACCAAAACGCAGAACGATCTGAGCACACGTCAGTGCGTGATGTGAACTCACATGGGTGCCCCAGGTTGACGTACTTCAACTTATTGGTCGTCGTTATACGTACCGCTGTAGAGGTACGTTTGACCTGACGGATCCATCTATACTTCTAGAGTTGCTAGACGCATGGATGTATCGAACAACTACATGAGCATATGCGGACGCTTTTTTCTCATACTTTGGCTGAAGTTAGGGTCTACGGCGGACTGTTAGACATTTTCAGTACCAAGAGTGGCATACACCAAAGCTGTCCTAACGCGTCTTTTTTTATCAGTGGAGGACTGTCTATGACACTCGCAGGATGCTGGCATAGACCTGCTGCTTGGTGGGAAAAGCTGACTGCCCTTGACTGTGTTGGCAGCAAAAGGTATTGTTTGACAATTCGCGAGCAGTTCGAAGAAAGTTGGACACTACACGCTCTGCTAAACATCTTGTAATGTGTTTTGCACCCCCAAAATGCCACTGTTGGGTTGCTATCAATACGTACGTTGAACATAGTAGTTATGGGTTTCTGTCGGAAGCTTGCTTGTCTCATTAATCCAGATTGCTGCGTTGCTTAGGGTCTTGGCTTCTTCCAGTACAATTACTTCAGTTATCCTGATGGGCAGCAGCCAGATGAAAACAGTATTTACACTGGTGAGGTTTCATATCGCATTGCTGATGAGTGTTCTGCCTCTAATACACGGCCCCGTTTTATGGTTATCGCTTTCACTACTATAACGTACCCTCAATCAACTACTCCAATCACCCGTGTCCGTGCACGTGCCAAACAATGGTTGAAGAAGTTGATACTCTAGGATTTGCAACTTTGGTTATCGCATGTAGTGGTAACTGGGGTCGTGTTATCGTCTTACTCGTCATACCCCGAACTTTATTAGCCCTTCGTTGCCAGATGAGTCAGACTCCTGGGTCCTTGTCTCTGGTTAGGAACTCTCCATGAAAACACCCCCACAGTTCAGACTTTTGGACCAGGAGCTCCAATTAGGGTATCTCAAGCCCCTCCATGACCAGTGACCAAAAACTATCCAAAGTTATCGTTACTCCGATGGACTAATCCGATTGCCCTTGCCTTCCTCTGTTTCTTAAGGTCAAGGCAACCGGTAAACAAGTGTTTTTACCGTCCACACGCTACGACACTTGTTCGCAAGTGGAACTAGGCGCATCTTGTCCACATTGATGTATCGTTCATTCAAATTTCCCACTGTACATGACCATTAATCAGTGCTTCTTCTCCAGAGTCTGGTGACTGCAAAACCAAAGTTCGCGATCATGCTGGAGCGGAGATCCAAGATGGAGCAAAGCTTACTTCTAAATGACCACGGTGGATTTCTGCTGGTTCGACATAGCCTATGAACAAATGCCTTCTAATCTCCCTGATTCCTGAGAAGACAAAGCCGTCAATGGACTGACGCGCAAGCGTACAGAGCCAGTGTAATGACCCCGAGTGTTTTTAATAACTGGTTTTAGAACGCAACGTTACGATCAATTAGAAATACTCAACGTTTCAACCGCCTTAGGTAGCCTTCTTCAGGAATGCTATAATCGAACTTTATTGAACTACTAAAAAACGTTAGACAGGACACTCAAACTGATTTTATTCGTATTGAATTTGGTGCGGATATCTTATGATCCTGGGTATAATTTGGCCAAGCAAACTAAGTTGTTAGATATTGCACTTTCAACAGGGAATGCTTTTTTTCTGATTCAGTGTTAGTGAGACTGTGTGAAAAAGCTGGTTCACGAGGTTAACTCCTGGCGATCACATGACGGGTGAACTTCGTACTTTGAGGAGCAATTCGACTAGCAGCAGGCGATGGTGATCGTGCGTACGGTTATAACATTCCAAAAGATCCTCCTTCGATAACCGAAACGGCCTTAGGGCTTAAATTATTGAAACGTAATGAAGCCTAAAGTTCCGACCTTCTTTCCCCAACTGCTTTTAAGAACGATGGCGATAAGTTGTTATCTCAACTGACCACATTTCTTCGTTCCATATAGTTGACTGATTCGAAGATCTGGAAGCGGTGTTCCCATCAAATAATACTGCTCACTGCATTACTTTACTAGTTCTTTATTAGACAGCACTCAAACCATTCAGATGGTGTAGCAGGTCTGTGTGGCATATATTTTGCAACTCCAGTGTAACGTTGTTAGAAGACTAGGCTGACTGATTCAGTTTTCTTCGTTGCAGGTAGGCCCCTTAAGGTTGTTAACCGCCCGACCTACTTCGTTAAAGCTACCTTACAAACTTTTTAAATTGCCTTTGTACGGTCCCTAGGAATAGCGAAACGGAGCAGACGTCAGATTGCCGATTAAAAGATGGAGGTCTAAGTCGCATGTGTATATTCAGTTTCGCCTTATGGAGCACGCCCGATCCATTGGAGGATGCATAGTAGCTCACGATACTCAGTCACCAATAAGTCCGCCACTTTACCCGTAGCAAACTTGTGCGGTCAATGCGTCTTCGACGTGAATTTGGGAAAAGTGCGAATTCGCGCCCGATAACCGAGGTGATAAAACTGCGCTGGTTGGATGTGCGGACGGAACTTTTCCCGCACGTTGGTCATTGCGGCTGCGAGTGTTAAAAATAAACCATAAGATAGATGCCACGGGTTTGAATGAGGTCTCCTTCATCCTCTATTTCTGCCGGGATTTTGCTTCGTTTCATGTCTGTATGACAGCCAATCGGCGATATCACCACTCATGTATTAGCTGTTAATGATGTTAAGCATATTCGAGTTGATCGATAGATCACTGTGCAGTGAGAAAATGGTAAAAAACAGAACCGCTTTATCAAAGTTTCATCTTCCATCTTTATCCGCATTATGGAATAATTGAAGTGAACTGACAGTGCCAGGTGCAACTGGATTCAATACAGATTTGACGTTTCATCGACCTAACTCGCTTTTTAGATTAGTTATCCAGATGGAAACAACACTTATCACCAGTTTATCTAAGGTTCAAACCTATTCAGATATTTGGCTTATCGCATTGGTTTGCTGTAACTTCTCCTCCCTAAGGATGATGTATACTGTTTGACTAAAGTCACCGTTCAGATAGCTGTTTTGTCTCCGGTGGCATTTTCCACTGGCTAGGTGTATGCCACAATAAAAGCTGCCGAAAACAGTCACCATGTAATGATTACTAGCTATTTGGCCGCTTTATTTGTCTTTTCCAGCACGTTATCAATTACGACCTGCCGTCTGACATTGAAGAATATGTTCATCGTATCGGACGAACTGGACGGGTGGGCAACCTTGGCATTGCAACTTCGTTTTTTAATGATAAGAATAGAAATCTTGCCAGAGGACTAGTTGAACTATTGGAAGAAGTTAATCAGAACGTGCCGTCGTGGCTGAGAGCCTTGGTTGCTGACAATCGCCAAACGGCATTTCAGCGGCCACGAAACAACCGCAGGTAAGACAATTGTAAACTCGTTGAGAACTTAGTGTCTTTGTTCATATTGTAATAAATTTGATATCACTATCCAGCTGTAACACAACAAGGCACTTGTTTAGAGAGTGAAATATGCGGCCGTACTGCCGGAATTGTCAAGCTTAGACAAATCGTGTTGGATGATACTGGCTGTCACGGTAATTTAAACCAGGTTAACTGGTAATACATTCCCTGCTGTTTATACCTCCGATCTCAACGGAATGTGTACTTTTGGCCTATGGTGATTGCCCAAGATCCTGAATTTAAAACGGCGTTTCATTTTGTACGATACCCGCTAGGATTTATTGTATACTGTCTTGTGCGTTCGCACATCGGTAGTGGACAGATACTATTTTGCCGTGTGTTAGCCTCAGTAATTTTCCTCCACTCGCTCACTACGTTTAAACTTTCCGAGTTAAAGTTTGGCACCTGGTGTGGGATCTGTCACTCAGCGATATCGATCCAGACTGCATTTGTTATGAGGTGACTCGTTTAGCCTTCGATGTGACCACAAAATAGGGGAGTACGGAATGTCTACGGTCGTTTTGTATTCATAAAGGACATTCCAAGCATTCATGATCATGTACCGTGTGATCTGTGACCCACATTTCTCCGAATACTGTTGAACAATTGCCAATAAAAACCACTGCAGAATAAAACTTACTTCCCAGATAAGACGGCCAACTGTGCTGACCCGTGGTTACTGCTGCAAAATATGTTTGTTACGGTACCAAACTCAGGTTCTTTTGGCACATTCCACAACGATATAGCCATCCTTTGTCTAATTAGGTAGAATGATGACTTCTAAATGAACGGTTAAACAAAAAAATCATGTCGCACTGAAAATCTACCTTATTCAGCAAAATTAGCTGAAGTTGCATTAAGTTTCCTTACGAACTTGTCGAATTGACTGAAGTGAAGTACAAGGAGCAGCCAGCTTAGCTTCGTTGAACTCAGTCCACTTGAGTATGCTGATGGCCATTTGATAATGCGATACTAGCAGTGAGAACACATCTAGTGTAGGAATCGATGGATTTCTGAACAATTGAGGAAGCTTCCTCTGTTCCCGAAGGGTTTTTAGCACACTAGCAGTGTTACACGAAAAGGCTTCCTTAAACGCGTTGAAAATAGCCGAATGGCGAATTAGGCATACATGTTATAGATAGCTTATAAAATGTCGGCGGAACATCGATCATAATGGGTTGCAGCCGTCGCACTTTCATAGGCTTCTCAGCTAGGCCCTTCCCAATAGAAGCACTAGATTCGGATCTCGCCTTGTGAACTGCCTTGAGACTCCGACCATATCCATTGAACAGATATTGGACACTACCAAATCATCACACGCGAATGTACGATCACTTTCGTTTGTAAATGCGAGGACTGCCATCGTTCAAGTCCTATTTTTGTGATTTCACCTTATAAAGAGGTCAGACATCGCACCATTGATTTGAGTTAGTACAACGGTTATTGTATTCCTTCGCAAGACGATCAGGTTTGCTCACAAATGAATACAGTTGAGCGTTTGCATGTGATAGCTCGGTCACGTTTAATGTGGGGTCATTGACGCAGTCGTTAGCACGGTTGCCTCATGAGGGCGTGCTCGGGGTTCAAATCCCACCTACCAGTTATGATTGTTCATTTTGTGTCAACAAAAACGATCTACCTACGTATCGGTATGTACCTCATCTCCCTTTTTTTTATGAGCTAGGGCCATTTTCCCGGACTGGGGCCCTCGTGACTCACAGAGTCGGTGGCTTGAGACATTAGGTGAGATGGCAGCTAACCGAACTCAGTGGCGTGAACGTTGTCGTTGTTTGGCCAAGTTGTCTGTGAAGTGAGTGAATTTTATGACATAGGACAATGAAAGCCGTGAAGAAGCTGTCTTGCTGATGACGCCTCACTTTCACTTACAGCTCGTTTGTTTGTTTGCGAGGTGTAAGCATCTTGATGCTGTATGTTTGAATATAGACGTAGCTATTTTTTAGCGACTAGGTCCCCTCCTGTCTCCTTTTTTTCTTATCTCTTCCTAAACGTGGTTTTGTTTCTTCTTCGTGGTTGTGTGGCAGTTAAGCATCAGTGTGAACCACTGATGTGTTGCTGTCTATGATGCTGATGAGGAATACCTTTTTCCATAGCTTTGTGACAGCTAGGAATAAACAGCAACAACTGTCACATCCAAAATGCATGTAAATCTGACTCCATTTATACAGGTACTTTTATTCTATGCTAACGAACGCCTTTGCACGTCATTGTTCATACCACGAGTTCATGTTCATAGTATCGTTTATGTTGACTGTGCTTATTTTCAGAGGTGGTGCTTTCGGCGGAAAGGATTACCGTCAGTCTTCGACGCGTGGCGGTGGAAACAGCAACAGTGGATATAGCGGCGGGGTATCTAATCGGTTCGGTGGTAGTGTATCACGGGATTACGGCATGCAGCGAGAAGACGCTCCGTATTATGACAGCACAACAACTGTGCCGTCTGGCGGGAAGGATTGGTGGGGTTCCTGAAAAAGAACATTTCTCGTCCACTCTACACAAAGGCGCTTACTCATCTTGACAGTCGTTCACGAAAACATTTACACTTCGTTCCTTTTTGTAATTAAAAACAAGTTCGCGGTGATTTCCATGGTGTTGCGACCCTACTTTCGTGATTTCACTGTGGTTCACATCACACCTTGTTCTTGCGCACCCAACCAGCCATCTGTTTATCTATCCATCCATCCCAGCTACAGATTGTCTCTGGCTGCCCAGTGCTTTCCGAGCAAGAGGTCTCTAACCGTGAATCCTATTGCATTTACTTCTGGTCAGGGTGCGTACAACCACTCCAGAGATCGCGCGTGTTCGTCCATTTACGCACCTATCAACTGAACAATAGATTGTGGAGTGGAGTTTTGTATTTAAAAAAGCTCGTGCTACAATGCATTATTTTTCTGTTTGGCCACAAATGTCGGGATAGAGAACTTGTTTTGGCATCCTTTATACGTCATACAACGTATTTTTCCGAAAATAGCACGTTCGGCCCAACCTTGGTCGTGCACGCCACAAATGGACCACATCACACCTATATGTATTAAGTGGAAAATGAACAAGTATCATTAGCATGCAAGAAGAGTCATAACAAGTTTGAAATCAATAGTGCTACGGGCACTCACCGACTACTCCGTTCGGATCACTCCCATCGAGGCTGTAACGGTCGTTGAGATATAGCGCCAACCGTAAAGCAGCCTCGGGACCGCTGTCGTGCCACTCAAGAATTTTCTTTGCCCAGTACATGCGCAGAAACCCGTGCATCTTCCCCGTGTGAACAAGTTGATATTGACATGCGTTCCACAGATCGTCCTTTGTTTTCGCAGTTTCCATTTGGGCGTCTGTGTAAGATGGATTACGTTTGTCTTTAGCATGCACGTGCAGAGTGTCCTGTGCCCATTTGTAAGCTCCTGAAGTATAATATCGAATAACCGATGTCAGGTGGACAATACCGAAAAAAGCAGGTGGTAAGAATGTGCTTAGCGGGTCACTGCTATCAACGTGATGATCTGGTGGTTCTGGCTAGTGGCGGAGAAAACCCAACCGGGCTACTCTGGCCGAAGCAATGAGGGTCAGCAGACGTCGATCAGGCACGTGGGTATGATTTCAGTCGAACCTTAATGAACTAGACAGAACGAACACGATGCTTTAGACAAGACGCTTTCGAATATAACAGGAAGAGCCAGAGAACAGAACAGCAGTGGTTTTGGGCTGTGACGTACAGAGTTGTACTTTCTGAGCGTATTGTGTGCGAAAATTCATTGGAACTCTAACATAAGAGCGATCGTCCCAACGCAGCGCATGTGCATTATCCGATGAGCTTGTTCTGTCTCCGGTTGATGCACGCACATACGGCGCTGTCAACATTCGTCGGTCATTTAGAGTGTCTTTCGGGAAGGTGGTCAGACTGTCTACTGCCTAGCACGAAAACGTTTGTTCCACTGAGCACGCACAGACTGGTTTCATATTACGATGTGAGCTGATGTGTACCGCCGGCCAACAATTGCCGTATTTCTCGACTATGAAGATGCGTTCGATTCGGTGGATCGATCTACACTTTTAGAGTCGCTTAAACACGGGTGTACCGACCAAGTTTGTGATCATACTATCGGTGCTTTACTCCCATACTTCGGCTCAGGTTTACAGTGAGCTATCTGACAGTATCAGCACCAGGAGCGGCGCTCGTCGAGGCTGTCTCATTTCACCATTTTTTGTTCAACTTTGTCATGGAAAAAGGGGAGGACTGTCTGCAGGACTCGAATGATGCCGGTGTGGACCTCCTACCTGGTGAAAGGCTGACTGAACTTGATTATGCTGACGATAAGGTGTTGCTGTTTGACAACTTTCAAGCGGCACAAGCAACGCTGAACGTCATTTCACGTTCTGCTAAGTACCTCGGAATGGGCTTTGTAGCCTCGAAATGCAAAGTACTTCTGCAAGATTATTGTGATTACGTAGATTTAATGTTAAATAACGAAGCCATGGAGGTTGTTGACCGGTTTGTACACACGGAGAACTGTATCAGCGGTGGAGGTGTAGGGGCCGAAATAGAAAAGCGTATCTCCAAAGCTAGGGCGGTGTCCGCTAATATGGAGCACCTCTTGCGACAGAGAGGTATCTCTGAGTCGTGCATATACGGCGACAGTGAGGGCTATGTTACTTTACGGCAGCGAGACTTGGTCGTTCAGAGTAGAAGACGTGAACCGTCTTCAAGTATTGGACCACCGATGTTTGCGTTCGATCGGTCGTGTCGGGTGGCACCAGCGAGCAAACAACGAGAAGGTTAGGAAGCAGGTATTCGGTAGTGATTGTCAAACGGGTTCTTCTGTTCAGTCCTTACATTCGCAAATATTTAGATGGTTGGGTCATGTACTAAGGATGCCCGCTGGTCATCTGTCACACCGAACATTTTTTGTTGACACTGCGGCCGTTTGGCGTAAGGTGAAGGGAAGGACGATGACCTGGCATAGGGAAATGAAGTCTTTCACGAAAGGGTTGGTCACGGTAGGTGAGGTCCGTCTTCCGGGCTGGAGCCCTCGTGACTCACAGAGTCGGTGGCTTGAGACATTAGGCGAGATGGCAGCTAACCGAACTCAGTGGCGTGAATGTTGTTGTTTGGCCAAGTTGTCTGTGAATTGAGTGCATATAGTGAGGCGGGGCAGGGAAAGCTGTGAGGAAGCTGTCTTGCTGATGACACCTTACTTTCACTTACAGCTCGCTTGTTTGTTTGCGAGGTGTAGGCGTCTTGATGCTGTATGTTTGAATATAGACGTAGCTATTTTTTGGCGACTAGGTCCCCTCCCGTCTCCCTTTCTTGATAGTGGGTACTGTGCCTGTTTTAGGAATTCTTAACACTCCGAAAGTCCCTGAAAAATGGGATGAACGTCCTAGTCGTGCGGTATTTCACGGTACTGTATGTTGAATCCCGAGTGAGCGGAACCTTCGATTTGCGATCTACATGGCGGATTGAAATAATGCTCTCGACTTACGTTGGTAAGCGCATTGTCTAACGAAGCATCCAGGACGCGCCATGCCAAGTCGATCAGTCAACCCAATCCGGATGGCACGGTCGTGGTTGTTGGTATGGTTCCATTCAGCCAATCAGATTGCAGTCGAACGCCTGTGCTCTATCCAGACTTTTTTTCGCGTTTGCTTTCTGATGCCCATTCTAACGTCATTTATTCTAACGTTGTGATTACCACAGCCGTTTCATTTGATTCGCTCTGTCTGACTGGTATGTATGACCGTCTCATTTGACTTGCTTCGTGTATTGTCGGCCACTTATGATAATCGTTTCGCCCTATAAATTTAGAGCCTCTGTAGCCTACCTCTGGCTCGTTCTTCCACGTCTCTTCTCATCCTATTGGGTCGGTTTGAAAATCTGCAGCCAAATGTAACGCTGGTTATTGAGATTTCACAAAACAACCTGAGCTGCCCTTACTTGAATTGTTCCCCAATGTGACGCATGTTTCCTCTTTTGGATCAACTACTCAGTCTGAGTGCAAAAGAACAGATAATGAACGGCGGCGATTACGTTCGGTCGTAAATCGGAGTGCCGCTACAAAACGCCTGCACTGGTGATCATACGCGAAAGCCATTCATAGAAAGGTGAATAGATAAAATAACATACCGTCTAATGAATCATATCGCGGGTTGTAAAAACAGAAATTGTCGGCCAGTTCCCTTCGCACAAATATTTCCTCGATGAAAGCGTCCACAGATTTTGGGTGCAAATTTCGCACAGCTCGAGTTTCCAGCAGGACACGTTGTGGGGCGAGTTGACCTGTTATATAGTAAAAACGTTTTCACTGTTTGTGTAAAATACCTGTTATGGATGGGTTAAGTAAATTACCCAGGACTACAGTTAGATTTTACTAGTGCCAGCCACGAGTAGCACGGTATTTTTCGCCGTTTGAAGGTTTACATTAAGCAATGAAAGCCTGCAGCTTTCGGTTATGGGCCTGTGGGAATTATCTAAAGTCTTGACTGTGTTCATAATTTTCCACGAACTTGCTTGTTGTATCGCGTATCACATGCATTTTATGGAATGATGAAATAATGATGTGAAGCAAGAGAGATTTTATCTAAAAATTTAGGTGGTTTGGACACAAAGACGTCCTAACATTAAACCTGCGCTGCGTAACCCGCTTGCCTTTGCGGTACCCTCTTATTCTGCGCAAGAGGAAACATTCTTCGAATTTTTAATCGTCCCCCTCAGGCCAAAAGATGCAAACCTGCTTCATCTCTCTCTAGCTCCTGAATGATTGTTACGGGCCCACAACCGATAAACACGGGCTCTTAGACCGGGGGGAAAATATTGCGGAAGCTTTAGGCTGAAACAAAGTAACAGGCGACGGAAAACTGCATTGTTCAAGATTGTCGGTGAACTTACGTGAACAATTAGTAGCATAAGACAATGGAAAGTGACCGAATACGACATTCTAAGTTGTGACAGCCATATGAAAGCGTCGTTCAACTATTCTGGTTTGGTTGGTCATAATTGTCGTCCTTTATCAATAAGAACTTTCTTTGGATGGATTTCATTTGTGTGGTGCACTGTTCTACGGTGTAGTTGTACTTGCGTACGGCATACGGAACCGCCGCATTATTAAATGAATTGCGTGACGAGCCGAATACATTTTCTCAAATTTCGTCTAGTCAACACTTCCAGTTGGGTCTTTTTGTAGGATGTAGTTGTACCTTAAGTAAATTGATTTACCCGCGCATATCAAACTCGAATTCAAGCACAATACTCAGTGGCGTGAATGTTGTTGTTGTTTGGCCAAGTTGTCTGTGAAGTGAGTGAATTTTATGACATAGGACAATGAAAGCCGTGAGGAAGCTGTCTTGCTGATGACGCCTTACTTTCACTTACAGCTCGCTTGTTTGTTTGCGAGGTGTAGGCATCTTGATGCTGTATGTTTGAATATAGATGTAGCTATTTTTAGCGACTAGGTCCCCTCCTGTCTCCCTTTTTTCTTATCTCTTCCTAAACATGGTTTTGTTTCTTCTTCGTGGTTGTATGGCAGTTAAGCATCAGTGTGAACCAAAAGACGAGTGCGAAAAGCAACTTTGTTCCACTCCAATAACGTATGTATAAAGGCTAGGATTACAGGATATGGTGCATGGCGACCTACAAACATTCGCGAATCAGAAAATCGAGGGACAGTTACCAAAAATAGTTGTTAAGGTCACTAAGCATAGCGGAATAAGGGTCGAACAGGTGGAGAAAATAGCGAAGGTTACCTCTCGACATTTCCGCTCATTCTGATAGGATAAAATTGTCTTCTCGAAGAAGTTTTGGACGAAAAAAATGTATTCCCTGACACACAGCCTACTGTTAACGGTGAAGTCCCTCTGCGACGAGGTAAGTACGTTTTGGTTTAAAGATAAACTGTTGAAGCGCGTCCTGCAATAGGTGAACGCGTGGTCAACTCCGCATCGGCTACTAATCAATTCTGCAACATAAAATGTACAACAGAGAAGCCATTAGACTCATCTGTAGGATTTACTACTAGCGACCCTTGGAAATGGCACACTGTCACATTTGCTCGAAATGGACGTACCTACCTCGGGTCGTGAAAGGCCAAACGATAATTACACAGTTGGAATCCTTTAGAATGGTTTCTTGTGAACCACATTGGCGACACAGTTGATGAAGTCAGGAAAGATACTACAACACGCGGATTAATTACAATGTATAGGCAATGGTCAAAGAGATGCGCAGAGTGGGGCTCAAGGAAACTCTCAAAAAGACTGACCACATTATCAGCAACATTGTGCCGCCTAAGTAGAGTTAACCCTCTCAGAAAGATGGTTGTTCACAATTAATATCAAACAAGGCCGCCGATATCACATCTTGTGAAATAACGCTCCGAAATATGACGTATAGTTTGATGGACCATCATTTCTTCGTAAGGAGAAAGACAGACGAGACCCCCATACCAGACCAAACCACAGGATGTTGTGCCTGATCCGGACCAAAACTCTAAGGTTACCTGCAATCAAATAAGATCATAATGGGCCGACAAGCTTTCCTGTATGGACAAAACTCCTGCAGATGATCACTTTACTCGGACGCTTCTGTTCACGTTGGAAGCAGTATCAAAGCCATCCTCTCGATATCGACTGATATCGGTCGAGAAGTGACCGTCACTGGTAAGGGGTATGAAACTGGCAGAAGTTTCGGTGTTCGTATATGAGGTCCAGATGACTGCATACTTCTCCAGGAAGCCTCAACTGGACATTATCTGATACCGCTTGCCCACTCTAAGGGCTCACATTGTTTAAGTGCGACAGCACACTGAGAGGAGGTCGTCTAAACTGTGTCATCCTGCGGTTCTAGATGATGCTTCTGAGGACATTTCGTCCGAAACTTGATTATACAGCATTGTCCCAATTTCAATGTACACATCGGGATGAACCAAACTTTACCAACAGTTCGTCACATACAAGTTCAGTCTGCGGTTAAGGGCTTCCCTCTCAGTTGCCAACCCTATGATAGCTGGTATTCGCTGCCTTGTCACCAAATAACACCCCCTCTCTCAATCGATAAGGTACAATAGTGGTAGCAAATCGTTCATCTTTATTGCGAGCAACTACTTCGGATCGGTGTTGGTTACACAGGGGCTGAATATCTGTTCACATGTATGACGATATGAGAGTCCCAGATACAAGTAGGCTATTGGCCTGAAAACTAATTCTTTCTTCTGTTGCTTTGAAATACGCAAGAAAAACCCTGATAGAATCTACAATGACAAGATACCGCACTTCAAAATTGTTGCAGTAGAAGCGAGGCGATGCCTAAGGGCGTGAGACCACAATCCGGTAACTAACAGACTATTTAGTCGATTTTTATTGTCAAGGTGGAGGACACAGTATTCACGAATTCTATGAAAGTCCCACAAACAATTGTGTTGAGGAAAGGATCAACAGACAAGTATTGATTATGCACGCCAATAAACCGATAGAGTGATAGAAGGAGGAAATGATCGTTGAGGCGGTTGAAACTCAACACGGGATTACATGACAAACGTTGATCTATACGAATAGCGCAATATATCTCTGGAAGACTTGATGACTGTCTTTTTTTTTCGTGGGGGTGGGGCGTAATGACAATGAGTTTACGATGACCAGATGCGAGTTCAATGAACAACTGTGAAAGGTATGCGCGGTTTTCTATTGGTTAACATTTTTATTCCTGTTTTGTGGGGGTATTACTTTTTTTAAAAGAGCGCTATTTTTTTTTTTACTGCTGTGCCAAAAGGACGTCATGTTTGTTTTGATGCGCTAGTTAATTAGACATCCTTTTTAGGCAGACCGTGTCTGGCGTTTATACGTCTGTTTTCGGATGCACACGTTTGTTGTTTGTGCGTCAACATTAATGTTTTTGCTGGACGATGTAATTTAACTGATTAGACCTATTCGCGAACTAGTGGGTCAGTAGCTCAAATGTATACGCGTATGTGCTGTTTACTGGAGCGTTTATCACTTGGACGTTAATCATTTTGCCGAGCACTCCGTCTGTCTGTCTCTGTCCAGCAGTGTAAGTCGACATTTCACTTCCGACTTGTTGACATTCATTTACTGCATTGATAGCTGCCGTTTCTTCCGATATAGCTCATTTTAACCGTGCCACTAATCTTGGTCAAGCACCCGATTGACTACTTCCCATTAATACTGTCATGTAGAACTAGTCAATGTCAGCTGGTACTGCTTAGCTATACCGCAAGTTGCGTGCTATCCACTGTATCATTGGCTGTAGAATATAATCAACCTGATCTCTGATAACTCCGATCTCAGGGCTGCATCTGATTATTTGCAGTCATCTGTCTGTAGAACTAATGATATACCCTCTTTGTACATCCATATTGGTGGTGGATTCCACTGCCTTGCTACACTACTTGAACTTAGTTATCTCAGCCAATGAACAACGAAGTTTGCCTCACTGAAACTGACTAGTCACCATCTCTCTTGACGTCTCGTCTGGAAAACGATCCTCATCCATCACGACTAGCCTACCAGTAGCTGTCGTTGTCTTTATCCTAAGTCATCGTCTGTTCACCTCCAAACTGACTCTAAGCACACATCGACTGCTGATGCGATCTAGTAAGTGGATGAAACAGCCAATAACTTCCACAACTTCATTATCCAACATAGGGTCTGTGTGACCACATCTACCTTGCAACGGCGCTTTGTATTTTTAAGCTTCAAAGTCCATCCGGGATTACTCTGCAGAAGGCGAGATACTGTTTGGTATCAGCTACACTGCTTGAAAATAGTCAATCTTCAACACTTTATCGTCAGTACATACAAAACTAGCCGGTCTTCTATTAGGCAGGAGGTTTACACCGGCAATCCTCTTCTGTTGAATCTATGGAAAACTGGACACAAGTGACCAACGTCGAAGCTTTCAGTGCTTATTAATCTAAACAATTCCCCATAGACTGTTAGGCGAGCTACAGGTCCTCGATGTTAACAGCTTAATAGGATGGCGCTTCAACACAATGAGTCCATGGGTAAATAATGAGGGAACAAACTGCCTTATTGAGTTGCCGGAATGTGAAATAGTGAAGTATGGAAGCACTGGATTATCAAAATGTTGATGGATTAAAAAAAATTGAGAGGAGAAATCAAACGGTACTGACCTCCACAAGTACACTCCAAATGCGGCTGTGTGATAATGGTCGAGGTTGTTTTTAGAACAAAACAGCTAGAAGATGAACAATGATTGACTGCAGTATTTCGTGTTGGCTATCATGGACCTAAGTTACAGTGAGTGTCATTCGGATTACACGATTGGATGTTCTTATTATTCGTTTCTTTGTTCATACCCTTCAAACTATTGTAGACGTTAAATTAAATCTTCTGTCTTATTGGTTATTTGGTACTGACGAGCCAATACGAATATCAGTGTTCGTCTTCTAACTGTTTTATCCAATTTACCGAAGGAACACGACTATTTCAAGTCATCATCATCATAACAGTCATGAGCCTGATTAAAAGGTACTGTGGCTCGGACCGCCGCCCGCCTCAACGATGACGTGGAATATCCTAGAAGAAAACGTTACTAAGAAGGTTGTCCCACGAATTCGTGTATCAACGGCAACCCAAGCCATTGTAGCCATCCGTACGACTCAAAGCTGAAAATGATAGTGATGGTGATGTAAACGCTTCAGATGTGGTTACTGAGGCAGACATTGCTAACAGAAAAAGTATATGGGTGGACAATACGACTTTGATATGTGGGACAATGTGAACAATGTAATCAAGTGATTAGAGTCGATAGAGAGAAAAAAACTCAAGAGTGAGCAGGAAAATGAGATGAGACTTATCATGCAGTTTTTTTAACCAATTCGTTTGAGGTGATGTTAATTTCTTACATGTATAGACGGTAAAACGAACAAGCAGAAGAGTAAACTCGTGATCTCGAATTGAAACATTAACGATTAGGAATAGAATCCGTACAAAAAAAAACGATAAGCCACAAGAAGACAGTGCGCCTTCACATCCAGTGGAAATGGGCATTGACTTCTTCAAATGATCGCTTAACTACCAAACATTCCTAGGCCGGGCGAATTCATCAGATCTAAACTACTCTGAGCACAAGTACGGCAACGGAGAATGTGACGTCAATTAACTTGGATAGTAAACCATCTTGACAGACCTGTAAACATCCACCTGATAAGAACATAGGAGGAAGGGTCGATTCTCATTGTCAACTGACGGAAAGCGAATGCGGTGGATCGCGGAACCACGAAACAATAATTGTAATTGACAAGATTATGCGTGATCAATATGTGGACTGTTCTTGTCGTGGTTATTTTCGTTAGCTGCGTGTACTGTGGAGATTATGACAAAACAAAAGCCATAAGGGCGTGACAGTGAGTTTTACCAGACTCAGAGAGAATTTTTTGGCCATGTGCGTAGAATTGACAACTTCTTGTTAGCTATCGGAAACACTGGGTTACAACCAACTCAAGGTGTATTCCAGGAGGAGGTTGCATGAATAGCCTCTCCTTACAAAAGTGTTAACCTTTGACACTACTGTTATGTTCATATGTACACTATCCTGAAAATTAAATCGTTTTATCGATCGAATGGAAGAAATTCACTTCGTTTATACCGGCTACAGCTGTGAGAGATGGTATAAAATTTTTCCCAAACCGATATTCGACGACCGTTTTCGCCTTTTCCCGGACACATCAGCATGATTTTAATCGCCCGGTTTAGTGGAGTAAAGCTTCCAGTTCTTTGTATGAACGACGCCCATTCGAATCCTACTCTGACTATGAGAAAGGTCATAGGGCGAAAGGTTGAGAATAAACACCAAAAGACTGGTGTATTCATAATCTGTCAGTAGTAGATGTTAGGCGTTTTTATCAGAAGGATAGACTAACATGAAAGAGTTTAGATACAATTTGCACAATCACCGATCCGCAGGGGACGTTTGGCCGAATTGCGACAAGTGTACACTTTTCTTCTCTCAGTACAGGGACAAAACAGATTGTGGTTGTTTAAATGGGCCCTCTGGTAACTGTGCTACCGTGCCTCACCTCCACTAGCATGCATTACATACCAATTAGGCATTGGAATGCTGATGAAGTGGTTACGTACTTTTAGGCTAACTGACGTCGAGCAAGTGACGCTGCGAGTCAATACTCTTGGTAAGTAGGTATGCTGCACAAAATGGTAGGAATCTGTGCAAGACACGGGGAATGAGCGCAATGGAAACATAACTGTAAAATTAAACGGTTAAACTGACAGACCATTGACTGCACCAAGAACAGCAGCTTACGACTGACTGTACGGCGGAGAGTAGCCGTTACAAAAACTGGCGCCGGCTCCGACTTGTCAAATCAGCATTCACACGCTTTTGGATGTGGACCGTCTCGACTGGTGCCATCAGATGAACAACAACAGCCTTACCCCTTGGTTGTGAATTCTCTCATATCAGACGTTATTTAGGTCGTCTCATCAGAACCTTCTAAATTAACTCTACGAGATTCGTGTCTGTAATGCTATCTTTGTACATGATATATGTACAAGATACACTGGTTTCTAAACAGGGATTACAGCCGAGTAATCGAGGAAAGAGCGAGAAACGTCTATCTCAGGTTGCTCAGGTGCCGTCAGGCCCAGAGGGGTTGATCGAACGTTAATCGGTAGGATGAAGTGAGGAACAGCTGTGCATCATATCTTAACCAGCATCGCAATTCCCAGTTATCGAGGCACTGAAAACGATGGTGCACAATGACTGTACAATTTTGTTACAACCGTTTTCCCATTTTTGTACACAGTTCATTTCTTATAAATGCAATTCTGAAGAGCTGATCGATTATACTGTGAACTTGATTGTGATAAAAAAAGGGAATGTCATTCGTTAGCTCAACCTGTGAAAAGGGATACTTTTCGTTATGTTTATGGATAGTGTGCAACGTATCCGTGGCCATAATCAGAAAAATTAGTGGTCCCGAAAAGTTTCCACCTCCTCAAGTACCTTCACCAACAGAAATGAATGAGATCCAACTACCAAGTGGCATGGGAGTGTCAGAAACTGGCCATCAATAGGAAGAGAACAGACCGGTCAAATATGTGGGTCAACTGAGATCACAACACGGAACTGACGTAACAAGCGAGCTATTTGCGTCAGCGTTTAGGTGGAGTTTTTTACCCACCAGACACAGTGGATAATGAGTAGACGATAAGTCTTACTCACAAGGTATCATCCATTCAACAGATTAAAGCAAAAGTCATAGAACAAGGAGTTAACGCAGAATAAATACAATCACGTAACACATAGAGAACAGGATAAAAAAAACCACAAACCTAAAAGCAAGACAATAATTACCGACAGATTTCTTAAAGCCACTATAATCTTCCCTAGAACAGTGCAGACAGATGTCATGTAACAACAGAGGCATGCCACGAATGATTAACAAAACATCAACAAATGTAATCAGTCTCACGCAGTCACGCTACATGATCGTATGAAACGATAGAATTATTTGGGCGCTGCAGTTTGTCAGAGTCAAATGTCCGATGATTGATGAAACCAGTCAACGGTTTGCTGCCGCACATCGGTCATCATATTAACTTATTGATGGACGTGGTCAGCTCGATAGGTACTCTTTGGGCCATTTCCATGATCGTTTTCCTGTTCTCTCAGTCACTTTAGCTGTACAGTGATTTAACAAGGAAACAGAGCAAAATAATCTGGTTGTCGGTGAATGACACATATGTTAGGCGTACCACGACGGAACATTAGCATGCGTGACTCGTAATTGGAGCCATGGAATCCATCGATAGCGTAATCGGTCTCTATCTAGCCCACACAGTTCACATAATGAACACCAGCAATTATATGCTACAAGCTTATCCGGTTCTGACTTCGTATGTAGTAGTCGGCTTTTTTGATTCCATAACGGCATGCTAGTAGGTTACGAAAAACAAGTGTTAACTCAAAGGTGTTCTGATTATTCTCTAATTGTCAATCGACAGAGAGTTAGAACAGTGTACGTAACTAGTGTATCAACGTACATGGTCTGTGTATAGTAACCGATACAATTACTAGTCAGCAATGATGACATTCAGCGTTTTCGAGAGAATTCATTCGTACGTCAACAAGTGCAAATGAAATTATGTCGCGAACATTTGCTCATTCTTTCACTGACTTCAGATTTGGTCTGACCAAAAATGCCTGAACACTTGTACAACCATGAGTCTACGTATTACCCTAACAGGACAAAAAAATTGTTGGACTGATATATCTGAGGACGAGAGATGTGAACTGCCGTATCGTTTTGTCGCCTGAGAGCTTTACAAAAAAGCGTCAAATCAAACGGTTGCTCCGAACGGACCTCATGTGTGTTCCAATCGCGTGTGGGAAATAAATAACAGCAACATAGGTTTTCTTGAAAACCTAACGTTCTCTCTCTTTACACTGTTTATAATAAGTCCGATAATAACTACAGAATAACTTATTGCCCCCAGGTAAGTCGGGACAAGTTCTACCCAATCTGTATAGTATACGAGAATACTGTCTCAATATTACGTACGAACAACTCACCAAAATGCAGCCATGGTGACAGACCGCTTTGCGCAATCTTCGTGGGATCGTTCCGATGTTTGTCGTACAAATGCAATCGATTGGTGAGAAAGTCGAATAACATTTCCAAGCCGGCTTTTGATCCACCTTTAGCCCAGTTGACCGGTTTGACCTGGCAATCACCCGGAAAATGTGCTAGCAAATCAGACCAAACGATTCTCTGTGGAATAAAGATTAATAAAAAAAACATTGAAATTAAGTTTTAGACACTCGTATCATCGGACACTTGCCGTCAAGAGACACTAGAACACAAGCAACGACAACCGTTAATGTCAAACGGAAAACAGTTTTTAGGAAGCCGGGTGGCGGCAACTTGAGAGGCTACACTAAGGGCGCTAAGATGGTGAACACAAGCAGCAACTGAGGCAGTCAACAACGTTGTTGACAATGCGTTTAGCACCCCTAATAGTCTTTGATCTGCGGAATTTTGCCAGATAACCAAAACGAGATACTAGTATAACAGATGATCTAACATCACAAACTATTCAGAGCAGACGAAATCCTCCAAACTTTTCAAAAGTCGAAGGCCAGCTCTAGTCAAGGAGTCGAATCTATGAGTTTACATGTTGGTTCCGAACGATTTGAGTTCAATAAACAATGCCCCATTCTTAAGTGGTAGCTACGTACTGTTTCTGTCGGCTACCATGAGTTTAGTCTCAATCCGATCGCAGGAAGGCTGCTTACAGCTACCATGCACCGTGGGCTAAAGTTAACGGGCGAACAACGAATCCACAGGGAGTTGGCTGTTATCGAGATGAGCAAATATCGGAGCCACACAAAAAATATGAACAGTACAATACAGACGGGAAGGTTTTTAGAGATCAAGGGGTACTTGATTCAGTAAACAGAGCTGCACTTCCAGGCTGTTTAACAAGAAAAGGTATGCGCGATACGTGTGTTAACGTATTTAAAACGACCTTTGTTCAGATCTGGAACATAGAACTTATGACGGTTCATCGTTGACGTTGGGAATTTTGGGTGGGTTGAGAGATGGATTTTTGGCCATTTTCTGACTCAACTTGATATCAGACAAAACGCTAAAGAGTGCCCTGATCGACTGTGAACACGGGGTCCTGGAAATGTTCTTGTACTTCAAAATTCAAGCAACAGAATACGTGAACAGTTTTGTTCTCATCCGTAATGCCCCACATAAGGTCGAAATTATCCACAACATTTTGAAACGATGTTTGCACCTGCAAAGCCCAAGATGTGGCTATCAGGTATGTCCAGAACGGACAAAGCACTCACCACTTAAGGGCATATCGTCATCTAACGAGCTTGAATATTCGGAACAAGGATCGTGCGCAAACACATCACTTGACAAATTATCCGTCACGAAGAGATCACACTTTGACACAGTGTGGAGGTTTGCACATCTCGACGACCAACACGTAATAATCTGAAGAAATATTATTCATCAACGGTACAGATTGGAAATTGGAGGAAATCCTGCACATTTTCCCACACAGAAAAACGGTACTAGATAGTCTTGGGAGCGCAAGCCTTAGAGCTGAACACTTTTATTAAGGACCTTAATCGCTGTCGTCATAGTTCTGAGGATCCCGGTATTACGTTCGAACCATAAATACTGATTTCATAGTACAGTAACCCACCCACACTGTAAACGGGATTGCCCCATCTCCCATTTATAACAGTGAAAAGACGAAAATATGGCACTGCTGACCCATCCCCTAATCTCTTATCAAATCCCCGTCTTAGACTTTTTCCGATCCCTATTTCTCTTAAATCTTCCCGCAAATAAAGCTAATCGTAGCAGCACCGCCCCGATATACCTGGCCTCTGACAACCAAATTCACGGTTTTCATCATATCTTGCTTAGGTTTAGTATACTAGTTATGTGCCTTCAAAGACCGCATACAGAAACGGATGGGTCGGCAAGCCGCTCTCATTCAGGTGTTAGACTCAAAGGAAATGGACATCTGCTGCATTTCAGTGATCAGACTTCAAGATAATAAACAGCACACGGAACTAACGGCATCTACACTGTCAACTACAGCAAGCGAAATACTCGATACAACGGTTGCGGTCCTATTAGTAGATTCGATTCCTGTTAACAGTAAGTTCTGTCATGCACTTGACAGGTCCTGTTAAGATCAACCATAGATGCCGAATTTTCACAAATGATTCTGATATTGTCATTTTGGCTGGAGATATGAACACCAGGTTCGGCCAGCTTGGTGACAGGGTTAGGTTAGCACTACGTCGTCCGGATAATGGTGAGTGGCTCTTGCAACTGTGTTACGAGAACAGGTTGTTTATAGCCAGCACAGCTTTAAGAAATCGCGTGCGTTCTTGTTTTACTTGACACCCTCCTTCTACGAATCAAGCCTGGTCATACATAGAACACATCGATGTTAACTATGGGTAGCGTTGCGCCATTCAGAATTATCGTTAACATCGGAACGCATACCTGGATTCAGATCACTTTCGCCAGGCAACGATCCCATCGATCGCAACATCTGGCTGTCGAGATACTGGCTAAACTGGCGGGAAAGCACGGATATTAAACTAGCCTAGAATGTAAGCTTAACAAGTTTTAACGGGAAGTTCCTATTAGATACTGAACCCGAATGTCACAAGCCTTTCAGGCAGCAGGTACTATGGTTAGTGAGTTAAAAGAACAGTGGATACCAGAAAGGTCCTTATAACTACAAGATGTCGGACGGAATACTCCTCAAGATAGCTCATATTACAAGTTCAGTAGGGATATCCATAAGAAATTCAGAAGTAGCCTGACCCTTGATCATGAGGCTTGGTTAACCAAGAGAGCTGATGAAATAGAAACCACTTTTGGTTTATGGAACACTAGCAGACTCTTTAAGCCTATCCGCGGACGACAAACGGTCAATAAAACTACCAGTGAGACAGACGGTACATTCACTTCCAATAAGTAGAGAAGATAAGACCTTTGAGAAGAACACTTCGAGGACCAAGTTGGTTAGCTTACTGCTGCTACCGTGTTACCACCACAAACTTACCATGTGATACCAAGATCGGTAGATTTAGAATCACTCATCAAAAACAGGAACAGCTATTGAATTTCAAATCTCAAACGCGACAGAATTGCCGGCCCAGACAACATCGTGTCGCAACTCTTCAAAGACAGAGATACCAGTGGAGACCTTGGCTCAGTTGTTTCAATTTGTATGGACCTATGAGAATATTTCTCAGTTCTGCGATCACTCGCCAAAAGTTCCCGTATTCAAGAAAGAAGTCAGAGACCCATATGAAAAACACATGAGGATTAAGTTGATTCCAGTCGTAACCAGAGTTCTGGCAATCATTGTGTTTCGTCCATTTACCGTTGCTGAGGCGACAGACAAGGTTACAGCATGCAGGGGTTTGTCCTGGACGGGGATACATTGATCGAATTCTCACATATCACAAAATTATGGAAAAGTATTTCCTATACCGCCGACCGACAACTGCCATCGTTTTGGACAATAAAAGTGTATTCGATTTACTGCATCCACCTACACAGGTAGAATCACTTAAATGCAGTAGCGTACCAAAGGAATACGTAAAAACGCTCTCGGTGCTTCATTCCTACAATTCAGTTCAGGTTAGGATCTACGGTCAGTTGTCCCAGCTTCAGTACCAAGCGCGGAGCACGTCAAGGTTGTCCACCTTCACCATTTTTGTCATAGATAGAAAAGGATTGAAGGCTGGTTGCGGCAGTCACAAGAAGCCAGAGTAAGTACAGTACCCGGTGGAAAAATATTGACTGCGCTTACAGGGTGTTGGTTGACAATTTTTAAGCAGGACAAGGTTAGGGACTATATCACACCCTACTTCGGAATATGTTTTTCAGCCTCGAAGTGTAGTGTTTTCGTGGAACTGCTATGGTTACGTAGATTCAATGTTGAGCAGAGGTTATGAGAGTTGCTCGTTAGTACGGTCACTTAGGAAGACACATTAGCACCAGTGGAAATATAGGACATGTATTCGAAACTAGTATTTCTAGTGTTGTGACCGCAAAAGACGCTTGGCCAGAGAATTCGTTTATTGAGCAAACTCCTGCATAGCTCATGTCAAAAAGCAAACCACAAACACGTACACTCATCTGCACGTCAGACATACACTCACATACATCGGATGGTAGTACGTTGTCATTCTCCTTGGCGAAACTTCTGCCATAGTGCATATACACTATTCCGACAGTCTATTCTTGCCCATCGTCTTCCTGGCGTTCGGAGCTTGCTCTTTTGTTCCAAAATGCTGCCTGTGGGTAATATACTACTCACACCGAAACTGCCTGTCATACAACACTCCTCCCCCTTCTGAGGTTCCTTGATTCCTCTGCATCTGTTGACGAATCCTTTCCGATCGACGGGGTGTTTCATCCTGTATTATTACTCTTCTTGTTCGCCGCGCCGGCATCTCATGCCACCTCGCTAACTCACTGACATGCACTCGTTTCGTCTCCCCGTCCCTCTTGATCGTGTATACTGGCCCTCGTCTGGCGACTACCACATACGGACCTTTCCATTTAGGTAGAAGTTTTCTCGATCCTGGGCCGCTGGCGCCCGTGTTCCGATGATCTCGATACTTCACCTGTTCTCCTAGGTTAAACATTATAGTTTTGCCGAGCCGTTGCCTTGCGGATTGCTCTTTTGTGCGTGCCTGCGATGCTTCCAGATTTCGTTTGGCTCTTTGTCTTTCAGCAACCAATTCTTTAGTGGAATCAATGCACTCTGGCCATATTCCGATGTCCTGATCCACCGGAAGTCGAGGAGTCCTACCGAACATAAGTTGAAATGGAGATTTCTTCGTGCTCGCCTGTACAGAGGCCCGGTGGGCTAATAACACCAGTGGCAACGCAGACTCCCAGTCACCTCCTTTGGCTGATAACCATTCTTTGACCGTTCGGTTGTTACGTTCAGTTAGGCCGTTCGTTTGTGGGTGATATGATGTCGTTCGGATGCGCTTGATTCCAAGTTGTTGCATGCGTGTTCGGAACTCCTCGCTTTCAAAGCATGGTCCTTGATCCGTCAAGATCGCCTTCGGTACACCGTGGTTTGCTACGATGTGCTTCATCACCATATCTCCCACTGTAGATGCTTTTTGATCCGGAACGCCAGTCGTTTCGATCCAGCGGGTAGTGTTCTGTCATGACCAGAACGTACTGGTTACCGCGGGCGCTCCGTGGAAATGGGCCCATAATATCCATCGACCAGAGTTCACCGATTTCGGAGACTGGGATTGGCTGTAAGGGCTGTTGGGCTCCCCGATTGTCGCCTTTCAATAACTGGCACTGTTGGCACGAAAGCACGTAAGCTGTCACATCCTCTCTCATCTTCGTCCAATATGCTCTTTGTTGCAGCAGATCGTACGTCCTAGTGCATCCGGTGTGTGCCATTTCATGATAGTCTGCTACCAGTTTCTTCCTCAGTTGTCTCGGGATGACTACCACGCAAGGGCACCCGACGCCCCGCTGCCACGTCAATACGTCCGCACTGTTTAAGCCAACTCTTCTCCATTGGGATGCGATTATCTTCAGCTCTTCATCCAGGTTCGAATCCTGGTCACGGCACCAGTTGTTGTGACCGCAAAAGACGCTTGGCCAGAGAATTCGTTTATTGAGCAAACTCCTGCATAGCTCATGTCAAAAAGCAAACCATAAACACGTACACTCATCTGCACGTCAGACATACACTCACATACATCGGATGGTAGTACGTTGTCATTCTCCTTGGCGAAACTTCTGCCATAGTGCGTATACACTATTCCGACAGTCTATTCTTGCCCATCGTCTTCCTGGCGTTCGGAGCTTGCTCTTTTGTTCCAAAATGCTGCCTGTGGGTAACACTACTCATGAGTAGTATAATACTCACACCGAAACTGCCTGTCATACAACACTAGGGCTAAGAGGGTACTACTTATTAACCTGAAACATCCATGTTGATACAAAGGCAAAAAGATCGAGTACATAATGTGGTGGATTATCAGGCCGGAGATGCAAGTATTCCAACACTCGGCGCAATACCTCAACACAGGAGGGAGGTGCGCTCAAAAACCCACAGCGAGCGGATGGAGGACAGCGTGGGCGACCGGATGAGTCATCGCTCGACCAACGAGCGAGACATGACGGGCAAAATAGAATGGATGATCAAATCGAAGGCGTGGTTATTCCTACACTCACAGGAATATCTCGACAGGGTCGTGGAGTACGGTCAAAGTCTACAGTGGATAGACAGAGGACAACACGGAGCAACCGGACGAGCCATCGCTCAACGAAATCGGATCAACGGACGAGGAATAGCAGGCGGAGAAACCCCGGATAGAAGGCGCCGATCACACACATGAACCGGTGGAAGTGCACACGAGGTGTGAGCGGAAACCGGAGGGTGTTGTTGATTGGAATTGTGATTCAAAATCGTGAGCGCGTGTGTGGTATGGTAACTAGCGAGTTGGACAATAAAGATTGTGCTTTATTGGACGCCTTTTGGCTACAGTAAGACGATTGTGAGGGATTTACTACGCGATGGTTGGGAAAATCCACAAATCAAGTTGGAAGACGTGAACTACCTTCAGGTATCTGATTACCGTATTACGCGTTCGATCGCTCGCATCAGGTAGCACCAATGGGTAGGCACCGACGAGGTTAGGAAGTGGATATTTCATAACGAGTATCAAGCCAATTCTTTTGGTTTATCACTGGGTATACACAAACTCAAATGCTTGGGTCATTTATTAAAGATGTCAGTTAGTCGCTTTCTATAACACGCAATTTTTGGTGACACCATCACTGATGACAATTTGACGTAGACAAATGATGTCAATTGACAAAGAGTTAGCGCTGTTGTTGATCGACCTCGTTTCCTGAGCCAGGGTCCTCACGACCCACAGACTAGGTGAGATGGAGGCTGAATGAGCTTCACGACGTGAATGTGGTTGTTGTTTGTCCACAAGGTAAATACAACTAATTACGGGGGTCAGTGAAAACTATAATGAAGTTATCTTGCTAATGACGCCTTACATTTACAACTCGGTTGTTAATAGGTACCCTGATGCCGAATGTTTGAATGTGAATGTAGTCAGATCGCCGATTAAACAGAAAGTTCACTCGTGTCTTCGATATTGTTCTGCAGAAGAGAGCATTGATTGATCGACTCGGAATATGCATATCGGCTGAAAACATTCGACTCTCGCTGCCTTCATCAGTTAGTCTGTAACACACCACTTAATTACGTGCTAACCCGTTTGCGCGTCGGATAACCCAAGTGATGACCATGTAGCTTACGATGACTGAGCTAAATACTCAGTATGCTGACAGAGCGGCTACCTCCGTATGTATTACTCAAAACTGCTGCTGATGATGGGAAGAAATCGCGCGGCGGCCAAGCTATGCTAACCCTCACTAACTCGTTGAGCAAAGGTGGAAACTGCCACCTACCAGGTTTAGCATTGTGCGACCATCCACCCGTGTCGTAGTCAACGGAAAGTCCATATGTGCAAAACTGTTAACTTCCTCATCAGCAATTTCTATAGTTTTTGCTGATGATACCTTTTTATACATGTATACTTACTAATTAGTCCAGTACGTGTAATGCAGATCAGCCGGTACTGGAGCCAGAATACTCAATGTCACGGCTCAACGATGGAAACGCATGTATGCATGTGACCGGAGTATTGTGACAAACTGAACTGTTGGCCATGAGGTGGGAATCTGTCTAAACAAACGCAGATGGAACGCTGGATGGTTCACACTATTAGTGCACTTGTAAATGATTAAAATGGCGGCTTGAAGAAGTCAAACAAGAGGTAGCTCATCAGCCTTCTGCATATGGAACATCGACAATCCGTATGATAAACGTTTACAATTCCTCTCGAAAATTGGTCTAAATTTGTGACACTGTAATATATTTTCATAGCTGAAGGTCCAGTCATTTCGGTTTCGGACGGAGCGCTCTCATCCTGTACAACTTAAACACTCAAGCTGCCTAGCTTTCTGATGCACTCAATGTGACAACCTTAGAAGTAGTGATCCGTAACACATGACATCCCAACGCCTGGTACAATAAAAAAAAGCAGTGGAGTCAGTATTCGACTATTCTTTTCTTGACTGATACTGCCACTGTGACGAGGTGGTCGGGCTTACGTACTGTTTTGATCCGGCGGGCTATGCTGACTAGGACTCCGGTCCTTCCAGGTGCAACCTTGACAAACAGACCAAAGGAGAGCAGTCAGACGAAAAGCAGTTACACTCATAGGATTGTATGTCGCACTGCTGACCGCATAGGAGTGCTTAGGCAGTGAGGCACGATCCTATGGGCATACAGCAGAAATACTGTCATAGTTGCGGCACTGCTGTCTTCCATACCAGGGAGAAGGGGGTTAGGAAAGGTACCCTCAAACAACGAGCACTCTGATCGCCCGACGGTTGACCATGACCGCCGCCGTATTATCCAATACGGTCGAAAAACATTTGTTTTCTCACAAAAGTTTGATGTAGCTTCGAGTACATCCACTGCGCGCAGCAGTGTTCAGAATGAGACATCAATGTCTTATTCACTGCGCCCTCGAGCTAAGCAAGCCCCTCACTGCCAAGTGAGTCAGACTATTGAGTCATCGGCTCGGGATGGGGTCCCTCAAATCAACTCCCATCCGCGACACAAACGATCGAGAAGTATCCGAAG